>MDKH01095924.1:0-29324 GCA_005239495.1 Nicotiana undulata | reverse complement strand
CTAACAAAAAGAACCGGAGCACCCCACGATGACACACTCGGCCGAATGAACCCCTTATCTAATGAATCTTTCAACTGCTCCTTTAACTCCCTTAATTCTGCTGGCGCCATTCTGTATGGTGGAATAGATATTAGTTGTGTATCTGGTAGTACATCAATCCCGAAATCAACCTCTCTATCTGGTGGAACCCCTGGAAGCTCGTTCGAAAATACTTCAAGAAACTCATTCACGACTGGCACGGACTCGGGGGCCGACACTTCTGAAGCGGTGTCTGTGACCCAGACCAAATGATAGATACACCCTTTCTTAATCATCTTCGAGGCCTTAAGGCAGGAGATGAATCTACCTTTCGGCACCACATTATTCCTCTTCCACTCAATAACCGGCTCATTAGGAAACTCGAGTCTCATGACTCTCGTTCGGCAGTCGAGCTTGGAAAAACACGAATAAAGCCAGTCCATTCCCATAATAATATCAAAATCTATCATCTCCAGCTCAATAAGATCGGCCGTGGTAACGCGACCACATACCGTGACAACACAATTCTTATAGACTCGCACTGCTGTGATAGAATCACCAACCGGAGTTGATACAAAGAACGGCTCATGAAGCCGCTCGGGTTTTATCCCAAAACTTGAAGCAATAAACGGGGTAACATAGGACAAGGAGGATCCCGGATCAATAAGAGCATAGCAATCAAGTGCTTGAACATGCAGAATACCTGTGACAGCATCTGGAGAAGCCTCCGCGTTCTGGAGACCACTAAAAGCATAGATTCGGCTGGGTCCGCCTCTACCACGAGCTCCACCCCTAATTACACCACGCCCTGTTGGAGCTGGAGGACGCACTGAAGATGTGGCGACTGAAGAACCGGATGACTGGGCAAACCCCCTACCCATGCCCTGGTTGGGCGCACGGCAGTCCCGCTGAAGATGACCCCTTACCCCACATCTGAAGCATAACGGGCGATTCAGATAACAGGCCTCAGTATGGAACCTTCCGCACTGAGGGCACAAAGCCCTCCCCTTCTGCTGGAACCTTCCTCCGGAACGACCTGACTGATGGGGTCTCCTGCTGTCGGATCCTGATCTCCAATGACTATTCGGTTGATGACGGTGTACGGATGGCGGTGCACTGGCTGAAGACTGAGCATAAAACTGGGATGGCCCTGTTGGCCCCCTCCCCTGAACTGGTCTCCCCACTGAAACTGCGCTCCCTGAATGACCCACCGACTGGGCTCTGCTGCTACTCTCTCTGTCTGCCCGTATCTTCAGCTTTCTAGCCTCCGTAGCCTGGGCGAACCCCACAATCTTCCCATAATTCATGTCCGAGTGCAAAGCCACTGTAGCAGCCTCATTCACAACCAAAGGACTGAGACCCTGAACAAATCGTCGAACTCGGGCATCCATGGTCGACACTAACTGGGGAGCATACTTGGACAACCTCACGAACTCAATGTGGTACTCCCAAACACCCATACTGCCCTGCTTGAGGACCTCAAACTCAGTAGCACGGGCTGCCACAGTCTCGGCAGGCAAAAAGTGATCCATGAACGCGTCCACAAACTCGCTCCATCTAGTCGGAGGACTTCCCTCTCCACGGGAACCCTCCCACATCTCGAACCAGGAATATGCTGCTCCCCTCAGCCTGTACGAAGCTAACTCAACCCCATCTGTCCCTGTAACCTTCATCACCCGAAGGGTCTTGCACATCTCATCAAGAAAATCATGTGGATCGGCCTCTGGATCCATACCTGAGAACTCTGGAGGGGCCAACTGTAGAAACTGGTTGACTCTAGAGCCGGCGGAATCTCCCTGTCTGCTGGAGGACGCAGGGGTAGCATGAGATCTTTGGGCCTGGGCGGCTACCAATTGAGTTAACATATGGATAGCTCCTCTGAGGTCCCCCTCGGACGTACCGGGACCGGGACCGGAAGCTGGGACCGTAGAGGGATCAGGAATGTCGGCGGGAGGGGTTGCAGCACCCTCCGCCGCCGCAGGAAAAGGAATGCTTTGATCCAGATTAGAAGGGTCCGTAAAATTCAAGGTCAGGGAGTCACTCTCACCCGCACTACCAGGTACATGATTCACAGTCCCACTTGGGGTGGCATTGGCCTCAAGGACGAGTCGAGCTCTCTTCTTTGGTGCCATTGCTGGAAAAGAAAAAAAATTCGGAACAAAGCACGAATTAGGCAAGGACATTTTCACTCTCCACTTCACCGCACGATATAGAATAACAATGAAAAGAGTAATTTCCTAAATGTCCGTGTAGCCCCCTTATTATCAATGTGGTCGACAACACACCGATAAGAAGGGCTCTACTAGACACGGCTCCGAGACATCCTAGGACTCTTTTGAAACCTTAGGCTCTGATACCAAGTTTGTCACGCCCCAAAACCGAGGGACACGACCGGCACTCAACCGGAGGACCCCGGTCAAGCGGACCTGGAATTGCCTTTCCTATCCCACGCGTTACCCCATGATTTCAGTATACATTATTCATGTGAAATAGCCATTTAGGCTTAAGCATAAACTTACAACTTGGATTCATTTCTACTTTTTATCATTACCAACATATGATACCAACTACTTACAAAATACATACAACATTTACCAACGTGGATCACAATTCCGAACCGTACCGTTACTTACCCAAAATACATATGTACATTACCCACATTGTGTCTACGGAGCCTCTAAGAGTACAAGGGAGTTATACAATACTTGCTGGTAACAAGGCTCCGGCTATACCTTATACAAGTACCAAAGTAAGAATCCGGGAGGAAAGATGGCATGAGCCACACTGGGCCCCGAGAGAAGAGGGGCTCACCACAACCGCTGATAGGACGAGGGGGGAGGCACTACTGTCGGTGTGCTGGAGTTCCTGCTATAGAACCACCTACAATCATCACAAGAATGTAGCGCCCCCGGCAAAAGGGACGTCAGTACATTTGAATTGTACTGGTATGCATGAACAAACTTTACTCTAAGTAAACTCAATAATGCACAGGCAAGAGACAGACAGAGAGTCACACAATTACTGCACAAGACATAGAAAGATATACAATGGAAGTTCCACAATTTTCACTTCATCAAAATCACAATTTCAATTCCATCCTTGTCCCTCCTCACATCTCACCCTTATTTCTCCTGTTGCGGCGTGCAACCCGATCCCACCTGACAATTGTTGCGGCGCGCAACCCGATCCCACCTGACAATTACAATCACACCCTTATCACTTCTCACATATCACCCTTATCTCCCCTGTTGCGGCGCGCAACCCGATCCCACCTGACAATTACAGTCACACCAACGATGACAAATCATAGTTCAATCACAGAAAATTTCAGAAATAAGAATACAACTTCTTTACACAGCCCTTAGCATATACATTCATACATCTTGGATTCATTATCCCTTTAGCACCGTTTTCATAACGTGGTAGTGTGGTGGTCAACTAAAGACAGACAAGTATTACACTTCACACATCAACATAATTCGGACAACCAGTTGCACATATTTATAACAATACACGTACCGTATGCTCGAACACCACAAGTGATTTTACAAAGATTAAAGTTAGCCATACATACCTGGAGTCGAGTTTCCCTTTTCAACTTTAACTCACAACCACCGAACCGACTAGTACCGTCAATCTAGTTCACAATTAGACATATTCAACTCAGAATTTGAAGTCATGCATGCAATTCGGACTCTCTCAAGCATTTTGTCAAGCACTATGTGAACCCATTAGATTACCAACCCTATCTTTGTGAAGTTTTCCCCAACCCACTCCCTCTTACTAGATTAGCACCATTTTTTAAACATGCATGCAAGGTCTTAGCTAATATTTCTAAGATTCATTCCAGGCCAACCCTTCCTTTGTTTAAAAATCAGAAAATTAATGAAAAGAAAGAAAAGGGGTTGGGAACCCTTACCTGCTAGAATGGGGAAGAAAGGGATTACTCGAATTGCCAGGCCTGAGAGACCTTGAAATTCACTTTGATGGAAGGATCACTTACTTTCTCAAGAACTCTCCTTTCCTTCTCTCTATTTGTTCAGAAAACTTGTTAAAATGAAAGGGGGCAGGGGTTAAATGAAACTGGGGTCGGGTATAAAAATTTAGAAAAAAAAAAGACCGTGTCGAATATGCGGTTAGGAATGCGATCGCATTCCTGACATGCGGTCTGCATATTGGACCGCAGAATGGCCCCCAGGTGAGCCAAATTTTTTAAAACATTCTTCCCGGGTATGCGACCTCTATGCGGTTCGCATACATGTTATGCGATCGCATTATGCGTCGCATAACACCCCTTGATTTGGGCAGTGATCTGCCCGTGTATGCGACCACTATGCGTCCGCATACACGTTATGCGATCGCATAGTGCGTTGCATAACACCCAATTTCTGGAAAAATTATGTTCTTTCAAATCCCGGGGTATTTTTTACAAAAATCAAGGTCCGTTTTAAGAATTTCCACAGAGATAACCACTCGGGGACTTATTCGGGCATTATTTTAAGCAAGAAATTTTACGGGTCTTTACACCTTGACCCTGATCATCGATTGATAGCGATTGTGTACATCTTCCTAAGTTACAACTGGATACTCGATCAAATTTTGCTTCAGTTTGCACAGTGCTATAGAGCTCTGTTCATTCGAACCCTGAGTGAAAGCTTGAACGGCCCAATCATCTGTGACCTGTGGCAACTCCATGTGTTCCATTTGAAATCGCGATACAAACTCCCTCAGCATTTCGTTATCCCTCTATCTTACTTTAAAAAGGTCTGATTTCTTTGCCGCAGCCATTATGGCTCTGGCATGTGCCTTTATGAAAGAGTCTGCTAACATGACAAATGAGTCAATGGAATTTGGTGGTAGATTGTGGTATCAAATCAATTCTCCCTTCGATAGGGTTTTCCCGAACTTCTTCAACAAAACAGATTGGTGGTCCCATTGTATTTAGGTATATACGGCATACAAAACTTCTTTGGAATGGGTTTCGGAGCCGCACTCGGAGTAAATGGCTTTTGTACAAATTTCTTCGAATCCATCCCTTTCAAGATCTACAGTGCCCCCTGGTATCTAATCAACTAGGGAGTTGTATGTTTCCACTTTTTTATCATTAGCTTTGATTTTCTTCTCTCCTAACTCAATTCTTTTGGTGAGCTTCTCGAGCATTTTCATTATTACAGGATCGGTCCCCGATTCGTTACCATTCGACCTCTCTGGCACTGGCTCGGTACGACGAGTGGTTTCTGGCTCGACCCCTCTTGGAGCTCTATGTTGATTTTATAACTAAGCAATAGCGGTTTGCTGAGCCTGTAGCATCTCGAATATCACTTGGAGTCTGACTCCTCCATCTCCTCTGTCCTCTGTACCTTGGCCACCAGATCGGCCTTCTCTGCGTACACTCTCTTCGAGGTCCGCGCCTAGGTCTGCATTTAAAGCAACGTGCGAACTATCATCAGCTGGTTAGGTAATCGGTGCTCCTCCGAGCTTAGCCTGTGGCACCTCGACTCCTGGAGCAATCACATTATTGTTTTCCCCGTGAAATCCGAGGCCATTGTCACCGTGTGTGGGTGCGTTTTGTGAGTTTGAATTATTTAACCTGAAAGCAATGATACTTGACAAGAACAAGCGCAAAATAGTGTGTATTATCAGAATCAAGAATGAATAATCACTATTATCCTTAGCCCTACGGTCGGCGCCAAACGGTTTACCCTCAAATTCGGATAACAATTAAACTTATATTATGGTTTTAAGGATATGTGATTTAATCCAATACCAACTGATAAGAAAGGAATTAAACAGATGAATACAAAGCCTCGACCTCCATTTGAGACAGTCTCGAGGTGGAATAATAAGAACAGTAAATGATAAAGCAATTCAGACGAATAGTAAGTGAAATAGCAAGAGTAATGAGCGTGTTTATTTTATTCAATGAAGTATGATGACTACAAATGAATGAGATTCCTCTTTATATAATAGAGGAGTCCTAAATAAGGTACACTTCTAATTATAGTAGGAAATCATATTAACAACTGATTAACCACCGTAAATCAATCAATTTCGAGATTCACGCCACGATCATCGACCTATCGCGGATATCTCACCCATTCCGTTATCAAACTTCACTCGAAGACAGTCATACTTGGTCTTGATCATTGATGGCCTTGATCTCAACGGACACTTCGATCTCTAGGCTTGATGCCTCATCTTCGAGCTCGGGTCCGACTCATTACGAGGCTACCCCCAATGCAACTCCCTTGCCTTGATTAAACAGTAAATTCGGGTAGGCCTTATTTTGACTGTATACATGTTACTTTGTTTATAATTAGAATAATACTTCAATCTGTCCATGTGATAATATTCGTTGTTTTCCGAATGTTAAATCTTATCATGATTATGTCAGACTGTTACAACTACCTATTTCTATTATGTGGTATTGTAACAACCCGGCCAGTCGTTTTGAGAGTTAGAACCCGATCCCCTAATAATTGTTTTCCCCACGTTTGTTTATTCTATTGGGACTTTTTAGAGTGATTCGTTATGGAATTCGGAGAGTTTTGGGACACTTAGCCCCTAGATGTGAATTTTAGCCTTAGAATTTGGACCACTATCAGAAATGTGTGAAGATGGAATCAGAATGGGATTCTGCCGACTCCGTTATCTCCGTTGAGTGACTTTGGGGTTAGGAGCGCGCCCGGAATGTGTTTTAGAGGTCTGTAGTAGATTTAGGCTTGAATTGACGAAAGTCAGATTTTTGGTGATTTCGGTCGATAGGGGTAATTTTTGATATTGAGCTCGGAATGGAATTCCGGAAGTGGCGGTAGGTTCGTAGTATGATTTGTGACCTGTGTGTCAAATTTGAGGTCATTCGAACGAGGTTTGACGTGTTTCGGCATCGCTTGTAGATTTTGAAAAAAAATGCTAAGTTCTTAGGCTTGAATCCATGTTTAATTATTGTTTTTGGTATTATTCAATATGGTTTGAAGGCTCGACTAAGTTCGAATGATGTTATAGGGCTGGTTGGTAGGTTTGGTTAAGGTCCTGGGGGCCTCGGGTGTGTTTCAGATGCTCAACGGGTCATTTCTGGACTTTAGAAGCATGCAGGTTTTTGCTGGTGTCTGCAACTGATTTTCTTCATCGCGATCGCGTGAGGAAGTTCGCGATTGCGTAGAACAATTGAGAGTCAGCTAGGTTAACTCTTCGCGATCACAGAAAAAGGGATGCGATCGCGTAAGGCAGTCAGGTTGTGCATCGCGAACGCGTGGGCCAGGCCACCTTCGCGAAGAAGAAATAAGGCGGCATAGGAAGTTGGGATTTAACCCTTCGCGATCACGTGGGGTCAATCTCGATCGTGTAATTTAGAGGAGACAGTTCATCGCGTTCGCGTAGAGTAATAATGTGAGGCAGCAAGTTTGTTCTTCACGATCGCGTGAGTGTTTCCACGATCGCGATTAAGAAATGCCTGGGCAGATTTAAAATGTTCAAAATTGAGGGTTTATGTCATTTTTCACTATTTGGACTTGAGAGCTCGGGATTAGGCGATCTTTGGAGGGATTTTCACGTGGGTGTTTGGGGTAAGTGATTCTTACTTAGTTTTGATTAATTCCCGCTAATCTATGCTTAATTGTATCATCTAATTTGGGATTTGGGGTGAAATTTTGGGGGAAATTTGAGAAACGTTCCTAGGCTGAATTTTGGGATTTTGATCGAGAATTTGGTATCGGATTTGAGTAAATTTGGTATGGTTAGACTCGTGAGTGAATGCATTTTCGGAATCTGTGATTTTTACCCGATTTCGAGACGTGGGCCCGAGGTGACCTTGTTCAGAGCTGAGGGCTCCCTTGACTGTTAAGTTTTCGAGAATGTTTCTTTAACAGTTTACTGTAGAACTTACTCATCTTTTTTACTGTTTTAAACTGACTATATTTACTCCAGTAGGGCCTTAACCTGACCTCGTTACTACTTGACCGGGGTTAGGCTTGGCACTTACTGGGTACCAATGTGGTGTACTCATGCCCTTTCCTGCACATGTTTTCGTGTGCAGATCCAGGTATGAGCTATCAGCCTCGAGGATAGTACGTTCTGCTGATTCTACTAGACTACAAAGTATTTGTGCCCGCGTCCGTAGAACCCTCAGAGTCCTCTTCTACTCTATCGTCTACAATGTTTTTATGTACTTCCAGACTTGTTTAGATCAACAATAGTTATTAGAAGCTTGTGACTTGTGAAATTCCGGGTCATTGAGAGAATATTTTGTATATGTCGAGCGGCACTGCTTTATTATTTAGATTATGACCTTATTTCCTTTATTTATTGTGTTTTTCTTAAAGCTTTTCCTCATAATATTAGGCTTACCTAGTCGTAGAGACTAGATGCCGTCACGATACCTTCGGAGGGTAAATTGGGTTGTGACAAGTTGGTATCAGAGCTCTAGGTTCATAGGAGTCATGAGTTACAAGACGGTTTATTTAGAGTCTCGCGGATCGATGCGGAGACGCCTGTATCTATCTTCGCGAGGCTATATAACTGTTAAGAACAATCATATTCCTTTGATTTCCTTGTCGTGCGAGTTATTTACATCAAAATTCTAAAACTCTATTCTATTCTTTCTCACAGATGGCGAGGACCCGCACCGGGAGGACCGACGACCAGGCACTCGAGCCCCCTGTCAGAGTCGCCAGAGGCAGGGGACGGGGTAGAGGACAAGCACGCAGTGCAGCCCGAGCACCTGCGAGAGCTCCGACAGAGGATCCCACATCAGCTTCAGCTCGAGGGCCGGCACCGGAGATTCCTATTGCTACTCCAGCCCTCCAGGAGACCATGGCTCAGTTCATGAGAATGTTCACTCTCACTCAGGCTGGGCTACTTCTGATAGCCCCAGCTACATCTCAGGCTAGGGGAGGGGCACAGACTCCCGCAGCCCGCACTCCTAAGCAGAGGGTCTAGGTTTATCAGGCCCCAGAGTACATTCATATACCCCTAATGGTTTAGGTTCAGCCTGAGGCCAGGGTAGCTGCTTCTGAGGCAGAGCAGCTCAGACTTGAGAGGTACAAGAAGTACCACCCACCTACTTTCAGCGGACTAGCTTCAGATGACGCTCTAGGTTTTCTTGAGGAGTGTCATCGTATTCTCCGCACTATGGGTATTGTGGAGACGAGTGGGGTTTCTTTCACCTCTTTCCAGTTGAATGGAGGGATATATCAGTGGTGGCGTGCCTATGAGCTGAGTAGTCCGTATGAGGCAGCTTCACTCACTTGGACTCAGTTTTCAGAGATGTTTCTGCGAGAGTATGTTCCTCAGAGCCTCAGGGATGCTTGGCGCGCAGAGTTTAAGCAGTTGCGCTAGGGTGCTATGACTATGTCGGAATATGCAGTCTGTTTTAGTGAGTTAACTCGTCATGCTCCAGCTTTGGTTGCCACAGTCAGAGAGAGGGTTCGTCGCTTCATTAAGGGACTCCACCCCAGTATTCAGACCAGTATGGCTAGAGAGTTGGAGATGGATATCACTTATCAGCAGGTAGTGAGTATTGCCAGGAGAGTAGAGGGCATGTTTGCTCGGGATATGGAGGAGAGAGAGGCCAAAGAGGTCTCGAGAGACTGGTCAATTCCCAGGAGCTCATGCACTAGTAGCATGCTATGGTAGGGGTTTTGTGAGTCGCCTTGTTCATTCAGCTCTTCAAATAGCCAGTGATATTCCATCTCCTCCTAGACCTCAGGAGCCCTATTATGCACCGCAAATATCCAGTGTGCCTCCAGTTGAGGTGCTATTACCGGCCCGTCCAGCAGTCCAGTCCCGAGTCAGTCTCAGCAGCAGCGTCCTCCAAGGGGTTGTTTTAAATGTGGTGACACTCGTCACATGGTTAGAGATTTCCCTAGAGCTAGGATGGGTGAATCTTCACAAACTTATCAGGATCCACGTGCTCCACCGGGTCCTCCGTCTATTCTTCCAGCCCCAACTGCTGCCCCACCTTCTCAAGCAGCTCGAGGTGGAGGTCGGGGAGGTCGAGGTCGCCCTAGAGGGGGAGGCCAGGCCAGGTGCTATGCCCTTCCAGCCCATTTAGAGGCCGTCGCTTCAGATTCAGTTATCACAGGTATCGTACCTGTCTGTCATGGGGATGCATCAGTATTATTTGACCTAGGCTATACGTATTCATATGTGCCTTCTTATTTTTCTTCACATTTGGGGATATCTTGGGATTCTATGAGTTCCTCTATTTATGTATCTACTCTCGTGGGAGATTCTCTCGTTGTGGAATGCATATATCGGTCGTGTTTGATTATTCTTAGTGGTTTTAAGACCAGAGTCAATTTGTTATTACACAGTATGGTAGATTTTGATGTTATCTTGGTGATGGACTGGTTGTCACCCCATTATGCTATGCTTGATTGTCACGCTAAGATTGTGACGCTGGCTATGCTAGGCGTACCGAGATCAGAGTGGAGAGGTACCTTAGAGTATACTTCTCGCAGGGTCATTTCATTTCTTAAGGCTCAGCGGATGGTCGAGAAGGGGTGTGATGCGCATTTGGCCTATGTAAGAGATGTCAGTGTTGATACCCCTACACTTGAGTCAGTCCCAGTAGTGAGGGGCTTCCCTGATGTATTTCCAGCTAATCTTCCGGGTATGACGCCAGATAGAGATATTGATTTCAGCATTGATTTATTGTCGGGCGCTCAGCCCATTTCTATACCTCCTTACAGTATGGCTCCTCCTGAGTTGAAGGAGCAGTTCCAGGAGTTTCTTGATAAGGGTTTCATCCGGCCCAGTGTATTACCGTGGGGTGCTCCGGTCTTATTTGTGAAGAAAAAGGATAGCTCTATGTGTATATGTATTGATTATCGGCCGTTGAACAAGGTTACAGTGAAGAACAAGTATCCGTTGCCTCGCATCGATGATTTATTTGATCAGTTACAGGGTGCCAGGGTATTTTCCAAGATTGACTTGACTTCTGGCTATCATCAGTTCAAGATTCGAGAGCCGGACATCCCGAAGACTACCTTCAAGACCAGATATGGTCACTATGAGTTTCTTGTCATGTCATTTGGGCTGACCAATGCCCCAACAGCCTTTATGCATTTGATGCAGATTTTCCGCCTTCACAGTATTCCAGTATCCTTCATTTCAGACAGAGGTACACAGTTCACATCACGGTTCTGGAGAGTCGTTCAGCAGGAGTTGGGTACAAGGGTGGAGCTGAACACAACCTTTCACCCTCACACGGACGGACAGTTCAAGCGCACGATTCAAATTCTTGAGGATATGCTCCGTGCCTGTGTGACAGAGTTCGGAGGGTCATGGGACCAATACTTTCCCCTTGCAAAGTTTGCTTATAACAATAGTTACTAGTCCAACATTCAGATGGCAGCGTATGAGGCTTTGTGAGATAGGCGGTGCCGGTCTCCAGTGGGATGGCTTGAGTCGGGTGAAGCCCGATTGTTGGGTACAGATTTGGTCCAGGATGCCCTGGATAAGGTAAAGGTGATTCAGGAGAGACTTCGCACATCCCAGTCCAGGCAGAAGAGTTATGCGGACTGGAAGGTTCGTGATTTGGGATTTATGGCTGGTAATCGGGTTTGGCTTCGGGTATCACCTATGAAATGCATCATGAGGTTCGGGAAGAAGGGTAAGCTGAGTCCGAGGTTCATTAGTCCTTTTAAGATATTGCGGCGCGTTGGGGAGGTTGCTTATGAGTTTGTCTCCCAGCCTAGAAGGAGTTCATCTGATATTCCACGTTTCTATGCTCCGGAAGTATCACGGTTATCCAACTCAAGTATTGGATTTCAGCTCAGTCTAGTTGGACACGGATCTATCTTATGTTGAGGAGCCAATAGCTATTTTGGATAGGCAGGTCAGAAAACTCAGTTCAAAGAATATTGCATCAGTAAAGGTCCAGTGGAGAGGTCAGCCGGTCGAGGAGGCGACTTGGGAGACCGAGCAGGATATGCGCAGCTAGTACCCACATCTTTTCACAGCTTCAGGTATGTCTTCATACGCGTTCGAGGACGAACAGTTTTCTTAAGAGGGGGAGAATGTAATGACCCGGCCGTTCGTTTTGAGAGTTAGAACCTTATCCCCTAATAATTGTTTTCCTCGTGTTTGTTTTTGATATTGGGACTTGACGAAGTGATTAGGTATTGAGGTCCCGAGAGCCTCGGGTGTGTTTCAGATGTTCAAGGGGTCATTTTTGGACTTTAGAAGCATGCTGGATTTTGCTAGTGTCTGCATCTAGTGTTCTTCATCGCGATCGTGAGGAAGTTCGCAATCGCGTAGAACAATTGAGAGGCCAACTAGGTTAACTCTTCGCGATTGCAGAGAAAGGGACGCAATCACGTAGGGCAGTCAGGTTGTGCATCGCGAACGCGTGGGCCAGTCCGCCTTCGCGAAGAAGAAATAAAGCGGCATAGGAAGCTGGGCTTTAACCCTTCGCGATCATGTGGGGTCAATCATGATCGCGTAAGTCGGTTGAGCCATTTCACCGCGTTCGGGTGGGATGAGACGTGGTCGCGTAGAGTAAAAATGTGAGGCAGCAAGGTTGTTCTTCGCGATCGCGTGAGTGTTACCGCGATCGCGATTAAGAAATGCCTGGGCAGATTTAAAATATTCAAAATCGAGGGTTTATGTCATTGTTCACTATTTGGACTTGAGAGCTCGGGATTAGGCGGTCTTTGGAGGGATTTTCACGTGGGTTTTTGGGGTAAGTGATTCTTACTTAGTTTTGATTAATTACCGCTAATCTATGCTTAATTTTGTCATCTAATTTCGGATTTGGGGTGAAAAATTGGGAAATTTTTTAGAAAAGTTCCTAGGCCGAATTTTGGTATTTTGATCGAGAATTTGGTATCGAATTTGAGTAAATTTGGTACGGTTAGACTCGTGAGTGAATGGGTGTTCAGAATTTGTGAATTTTACCCGATTCCGAGACGTGGGCCCGGGGAGATTTTTTGGGGCGATTTTTCTAATTTTACATTTTAGCTTCGAGTTAATTAGTTAAATTAGTTACTTAAAGTTATATTTACATTATGCAATTAATTTGAATAGATTTGGGTAATTTGGAGTCGGGTACTCGTGGCAAGAACATGATTTCCAGTTGATTTGAGTGGTTGAGGTAAGTGGCTTGCCTAACCTTGTGTTGAGGACTGCCCCTTAGGATGTTTGATATTATTTGATGTGTGGGCGCTGTGTACGTGAGATGACGAGTACGTACACGGGCCGTTATTGAAAAAATAAAAAGATCCCATTTTTCCTTCTTAAATCATAAATTGTTTCTCTCCTATTAAATTGCTTTAATATGTTAAATAGTTTAACTTAGATTAGAAAAGCAAACTCACGTGTTTAATGTTTAATTTCCTATTTGACACTCTGCGCCATGTTTAGTTAGATTACTACTTTCCTTATCTGTGTTTAGAATGAATTGTAAAAATTCGATGTCATACCTGTCATTTAATCTTGCATCACATATTTAAATTGGGACTACGGACATATTTCAGGAGATCCTCTGCACTGCATATTTAAATTGGGATTACGGGCGTATTCCGGAAAATCCCCTTGTACTGCATATTTATTTTGGGACTAAATCGTCTGGAACTACGGGACGGTATCCCGGGAGGTTCCACCTTGTGTTTACCTTGTTCAGAGCCAGGGGCTCCCTTAACTATTAAGTTTTCGAGAATTTTTCTTTAACTGTTTACTGTAGAAATTACTCATCTCTTTTACTGTGTTAAATTGACTATATTTACTCCCGTAGGGCCTTAACCTGGCCTCGTCACTAATTGATCGGGGTTAGGCTTGGCACTTACTGGGTACCAATGTGGTGTACTCATGCCCTTTCCTGCACTTGTTTTCGTGTGCGGATCCAGGTACGAGCTATCAGCCTCGAGGATAGTACGTGCTACTGATTCTAGGAGACTACAAGGTATTTCTGTCCGCGTCCGCAGAATCCTCAGAGTCCCCTTTTACTCCATCGTCTACAATCTTTTTATGTACTTCCAGACTTGTTTAGAGCTACAGTAGTTATTAGAAGCTTGTGACTTGTGACATTCCGGGTCATTGAGAGAATATTTTGTATATGCCGAGCGGCACCGCTTTGTTATATAGATTATGACCTTATTTCCTTTATTTATTGTGTTTTTCTTAAAGCTTTTCCTCATAATATTAGGCTTACCTAGTCGTAGATATTTTGTGTCGTCACGATACCTTCGGAGGGTAAATTGGGCCGTGACAGGCATATTGCAAAACATCGAATGTACTATGAAATGCCGGTGAAACGAAGCAATTAATAAAATCAGTAATTGTGAGATTTCAAAGTAAAAATACTTTTTAAGTTTAAATTAAATTTAAATATTCATGATATTGGAGTACAATTAGCAATTTTTTCTACAATTAAATAATTAATTATTCCAACAAATGCAAATTAGTAGCAACAACGCAACATTTAACGCTCATTCATTGCGTCACTTGTTTGGATTTAAAAAGCTGTAGTTCCTCCATTGTTGTTTCCATTGTTTGTGCTTGAAGATTGTTTTGAATATCTTTGAACTTTACACACTTTTGTATCACTTATTTGTCTACAATTTTCATATGCTACATTAGGTTCTCCACCAATACTATTTGAAGGTGTGTTTTATTTTTGCAGTATTTTCAAGAAGGAAAATTAAATTTTTTTTTGGTTTGTGCATAAAAAGAACCCTCAGTAATTTTATCTTGTGAAAGGCTCTTCTTGCTCTTGTGAATAGCAATTATCAATTCCGCGAAAGAGATGATAAAGAGATCTTTAAAATCTTATAAAGAAAATCTCTCGAATTGTCGCAAGAACTTTCAATTATTTTTGTATCCGAAAATTCAGTTTCAAGCAATCAGATTCTATTAACAATCTTAGAGGCTCCATCGGTGTACAAAACCCATAGGTCCTATACTTGGATGCAGGTGTTGGCGGCTTACCTTTCCACTTCAGGCATTATTTTTGTGTTGAAGTCGACGACGAAGTCGGAAAGCACTTGTGACTTTATCGTCATTCGCGGTTGAAAGGTTATATCATATTCGCTTAGTTCTATGGCCCATTTGGCCAATCTGCCCGACTACTCAGGCTTATGCAAAATACTCCTCGGGGGAAAAGTCGTGACTACCGAGATAGGGTGGAACTGGAAGTTAGGTTTAAGCTTTCGTGAAGCTACGACCAAAGCCAGGGCCAAGTTTTCGAGGTGTGGGTACCTCGTCTTGGCGTCGACTAAGGTTTTCCAAATGTATTGATAGAAGACTGCGTACCTTTATTTTCTCGGACTAGGACTGCACTCACCGCCACGTCGAACACGGCTAGGTAGACGAGGAGGCGTTCTTTAGGTTCTACTTTTGTTTGTATATCTTCTTCCTTGGTGGAAGTTCAGATTTATTCTTCTCCTTCAGATCATCCTCTTGCTCTACCCTCTCTTCATTCTGAACTTGACTTTTCCCCTTAACTCATTCTTCTCAGCTACCATTGGATCTTGCAATACTTTTGTAATGATGCGACCGGTCATTTTGAGTATTAGCGCTATGTTCACTAGCTTAAGGTCTTGAGCAGCTCCGCATTACGTGTTATGACGTGCACGCATAGCTGAGTTCGGACTTCGAATGATTCAAGATTGATGTGGAAGAAGGATTCATGTTTTAGAAGCTTAAGAGGTAAGAGTTGACATGAATTTAACTTTTGTGTAGACGACTCTGAAATAGTGTTTTGATGATTCAAATAGCCACGTATGGTCATTTTGGACTTAGGCGTGCGTTCGGATTTGAATTTGGAGGTCCGTAGGATAATTTGAAGCATTTCAGCGAAAACTGAAAAGTTAAAGTTTTGGAAGGTTAAAAGGTTTGACCGAAAGTTGACTCTATTGATATGGGGATCGGATTGTGATTTTGAAAGTTTTATTAGCTCCGTTATATCATTTGGGACTTGCATAAACAATTTGACGTCATTTCGGGTTGATTTGATATGTTTTGGCACGCATTTTGGAAGTTTGAAGATTTTAAAGTTCCTAAGTTCGATTTAAGGTGTGATTCGTAATTTCGACGTTATTTGATGTGATTTGTGGCCTCAAGTAGATCCGTGTTGTGTTATGGGACTTGTTGGTATGTTCGGACGAGGTCCTGAATGGCTTGGGTGAATTTCAGATCGGTTTAGGTTGTGTTGCGCTTATTTTTTATGCTTCGATGTCGTTTCTTCAAGCATAAATGGTACCAAATTAATCAAATGAACTTCAAATTCAGTTTTCATTGAACCATTAGATCCGTATCATAATTACGGAGTCATAGCAAAAAGAATCGTCAAATTTGGACATTGTATAAGGGAGTTATTCTCATTTCCGTGTCGAGGAGACTACTGGTTTCTAGTGTGATCGCAATTCTGAACATTTCTATCGCAATTGCAAACACTTTGTCGCAATTGCGATCTTTTCCAGCCCTGTTCTTGTTCGCAATTGCGAAGGCTTCTTCGCTTTTGTGGGGGTTCACACTTGCGAACCCTGGATCGCAAATGCAACATCTGCAGCTTGTTTTCAGCTGTGTAATTCGAGTTTTTTCTTCATTTGGTGATATTTTTGAACCCTAGGTCCGAGAATGTGCAATTTTGAGAGAGGAATCTCATCTACAATCATTTGGTGTACCTCTAATTAATTTTTTGGTATACCTCTAATTAATTTTCAGTTATATTTTGTGATTATACCTTAGATTTAACATCAAATTCATACGAATCTAAAGAAAAATTTGGGAAAAATTGTAAAATCTTTCAAAATGTAAAATGATGATTTGAAGGACGAATTGATATCGGAATTTGATATTTTTGGTATGGTTGAATTCGTATCGAAATGGGTGTTCAGGTTTCATGAATTTTATCGGGTTCTGAGGTGCAGGCCCGGAGGGTTGACTTTTTGCAAATTATATAAGGATCATAGCGTTGTTAACTGAAATTATTTTCTCTTGTATTGTAAAGAAAAAGCTAAATTGAGTATTGAGTTGGCCGAATTGAGGTAAGTGTCTTGTCTAATTTTGTGTGGGAGAAACTACCCCTTAGGAATTGAGTTAATTGTGCTATCTTGTTATGTGAAAGTCGTGTACGCAAGGTGACGAGTGGGTACACAGTCTATATGTGGTTATTGACCGATTCAGAGTATCTAGTCTCTTCACATACCTTTAATTGAATTGTCATAACATGTGATATCTCGTTGTTAGTCTACTCTTACAAGCTCTATTTAATGTTGTTAGTACTTATTGTACCTCCTACTCGTTATTTGGCCTTTATGCCTTAGTTGAAGTTATTGCCTTCCTTATTGTCTTATTACCTCTTAATTGTTGAATTTCTTCTATGGCTCTCTGCTTATCTGCTACATGTCCTAATTGTTGTAATTGCATACTTAGTTATTACATGTCTTACATGTCCTGTCATTTTTGTATTCCTTTAATTTTTACGTGGTTTCTTTGTTGTCGTGTACTCATACCCTTGATTGTAGAAATATTTGTAAATTGAGTTATTGAATTGTTGTTATTGATTTAAATTATTGTACAGGGGATCGGGTTGCACGCTGCAACAGGTGAAATAAGGGTGAATTATGATATTGATATTGTATGGTGGAATCGAGTTGCGCGATGCAACAATTTTGTATATTATTATGATATTGATACGGTGGGATTGGGTTGCACGCCGCAACAGGTAAAATAATGGTGAATTGATATGGTAAAATAAGGGTGAATTATGATATTGACTCTAATTATATGGTGGGATCGGGTTGCGCGCCGCAACATATATTTATTTATTACTATATATATTCACATGGCGGAATAAGGGTGAAGAGTATTGTACGGTGGTATCGGGTTGTGCGCTGCTACCGTTTATGTGTTTTGTATTCCTTATTGTATTGTATTGGCTTCGGTTCTTTGGTACGAGACTTTGAAAATCTGCATTTCCAATTTTTCACTGGTTTCCGAGGATTGCGTTGTTGTCATTGATTTATTGCCTTTGCCGTCATTTCCAGAATTCTTTTTCCTAATACTATTATTTTGGTGAATTGATTTTCAAGATGAATTTACTAAGCTGAGTCATTATGTCATATCCTGCTAAGTTGTTAGTAATACAGTGATTGTAAATAAAAGAATTAATAACATGCTTACCTTATGTCACTTTTAAGCTTAAGCTCGTCGTTTTATTTGGTACTTTGCCATTTCTAATAGTTGTCATATTTTAATTTAATTAATTTCTCAACTTAATCTCCTTACCATGTCTGATATTTATACTTTTCTTAAAAGGGAATTGTTATTATTGTTTTAATTTAATAAATTTTATATTAAATTCAGTAACTTATCCAATGTTGTATTTTATTTGAAAAGGTTATTTTCTTCACCCAAAATATTTCTAAAATAAACTCATTTTTCTCATTGATTTTCTACTTGGTTCAGAAAATGTACTTTTACTTTATGATATATAAATAAAATCTTTTGAACATATTAATTAGCATTTGTCACGGATATTATGTACCGAGTAGCACGTGGATTTTGCCATGCGAAGTGAGATGGAAAATGTGGGCACAAGGTGCCATGTGTGTTAGAGGTTTGGAATTTATGATTTATGATATGAGATTACGAGAAGCGGGATTGTTTAAATTATGTATTAGAAATGATTTGATTGGTTGAGTTGATATCGTTTTCCCTACTTGAGAACATTTATACTACATCCGTAGCTTGACTATGTTGCTGCTTAATTAATTTGTATTTCTCATTGCCATTCGCGTCCCCTTATCTTTATTGTTGTTTGTAATCTGAATTCTTTCTGCTATTGGCATTACATATTCCTTCCTTCTTAGCTTTATGACATATGTTGCATAGGTTTACATGTTCAGTAGGTGTGTTGACCTGGCCTCGTCACTACTCTACTGAGGTTAGGTTTGATACCCACTGGGTACATCTGTGGTGTACTCATCCTACGCTTCTGCACATTTTTGTGCAAAACCAGGTACTTCGCATCGAGTTGGTTTTGAGATTCATGATTGTGTGGCTAGAGACTTCAAGGTACACTTGATGAACGTTCGTAGGCTCTGAAGTCACCTTCTATTGTATTTATTCCATTGTTCCCTAATAATCTGGAACAATGATGTATTCGTTATGTATAATTTCTCCTAGAAAGACTTATGTGTACTAGCGATTTTGGGATAACGTATAATGTTTATAATATTGGTTTATTTAGAAATTTCTGGTTCATGTTCAACATCTGTTTAGTAGAATCTGTTATCATTTTGGTATGTATTAGGCTTACCTAGTTTTAGATACTAGGTGTCATCACGACTACTTCGCAGGGATTTTGGGTCGTGACAAGTTGGTATCAGAGCTCTAGGTTCATAGGTGCTATGAGTCATAAGTGAGTTTAGGAGAGTTTTGCGGATCAGTACGGAGACGTCTGTACTTATCTTTGAGAGGCTACGGAACTATTAGGACAGTATCACTTCTTTCATCCCTATCATGCGAGTTTATTGATCACGGAGTTTGAGATTTTATCATTCTATTCTCCCACAGATAGTGAGGACACGAGCTGCAGTTACTGATGACACTACCCCCGGAGCAGGTGTCGCTTGGGGGCAGAGGTAGAGGCCGAAGAGGAGCATGTGCCTTAACTAGGGCACCTGTCAGAGTAGCTGTTGAGGAGCCGCTATTAGCTTCTGTTGGGGTACAGGTGCCGGAGGCGCCTGTTGTTACCCATGGATATCAGGAGACTTTAGCACAATTCCTGAGCATGTTTGGCACATTGGATCAGGCGAGGTTGATTCTTGTTGCACTAGCTACTTCAAAGATCGGGGGAGTAGCTTAGACTCCCGTCGCCCATACCTTAGAGTTGTGAGCTCACATTGACCAGGCTCCGGGTGTTATGGCGACGCAGCCTGTTGTCCCAGTTCAGCACGTGGTTAGGGCAACAACATATAAGGAAGAACAACTTAGACTTGCGAGGTTCAAATAAATTTTATCCTCCTACTTTCAGTGGTTTGGCCTCGCAACATGTGCATGGGTTCCTAGGGGAGTGCTACCTTATTCTCTGCACTGTGGGTATTGTGTATACAAGTGTGGTTGTTTTTACTACGGTCCAACTTAAGGAAGCAACATATTAGTGGTGGCGAGCGTATGAGTTGGGTAGTCCAGTCGATGCAGCTTCACTTTCATGGGCCCAGTTTTCAGGGATGTGCTTGAGAGAGTTTGTTCCCCGGACCCTTCGGGATGCATGGCGCGTGGAGTTTGAGCAGATGCGCCAGGGGACTATGTCAGTGTCAGAGTATGCCGTTATATACAGTGCTTTGTCCAGGCATGCGCCTACTTTGGTTTTTACAGTTAAAGATCGAATCTGCAAGTTCATTAAGGGACTCAATCATGATATACGATTCAAAATGGCTCGGGAATTAGAATCGGATGTTCCATTTCAGCAGGTAGTAGAGATCGCCAGCCGACTAGAGGGCATGCGGGGTTTGGAGAGAGAGGGAAGGAGGCTAAGAGGGCTTGTAGATCGGAGAGACCTATTAGTTCCTATTTTGATGGGAGCCTACGACATGGTAGAGGTTTATGGGTCAGCCAGTTCAGTTTGCACTTCAGTCTTCGCACGGTGTTTCAGGTACCCATGGGTCTCCGGGTACATGTATTGGACAACTTCCACATCCATGAAATCGGAGAAGTTGCTTGAGTGTGGAGGTGCCAACCACATAAAGATTTCCCCAGACTCTAGATGAATGCATCACAGCGGGGTAATTAGGCTATGGGTTCTGCTTTAGTTGCTCATATCCTTGCACCACCAGCTTGGGGTGCAGGTCAGGCGAGTAGAGGGAGCCTAATAAGGGGAGGCCCGGCCCATTGATGTGCTTTCTATGGTAGGGTTAAGGCCGCTACACCACATGATGTTTTACATGTATAGTCCTAATAGAGAATCATCATTTGTATCTTGTTTCGGTTCTTCTTATTGGGGTGAGTCCTCCTATTTTTCTTCACATGTGGGTGAGTTTTGTGATTTTGGTATTATGCTTATGTGTTTACCCATGTTGGGAGATTCTATAGGGGTAGCCAGTGTCTATCATTTTTTTTATTCATTATTGAAAGTTGTGAGACTAGAAGCGACTTTTTTTTACCCATTACAGTAGGTTTTGATGTGATTTCCGGGTGGTTGGTAACGATTTGTAGTTTAGATGCCCTACCGGTGTGGGAGTTCAGTATGTGTTGTGATTTTATTGGCGGAATTAAATTAGCGGAAGGTATTGGTTCGTATGATGTGTATTCCACTTGTGATTCAGAGTTGAAGGTGAGACCCTCGCAATTTTCTCTGATTTGATGTGTTTGAACTAGGCTGCATGCCGTGGTGGAGTTATATCAGGATGATATCCTCGTGATTTGTTCATATACTTTGATTATTCCTTGTTAAATTGATTTGTAGAATGGTACTGTTAGGGAGTTGTGCTTGTCGGTCTTGTTTGATAGTTCTCTTATGTGTTTCTCCTTGCATATTTAGTCATATTCTTGTTGTGCTTATTGAGTTTCATCTTGTGCGGTGTGTATCCCGGTAGCGTTAGATGTGACTTGTGGACTCGGGTGAATAGTTATGAGGTCTTCATGTTTCTTGTATTGTTGTCAGCGTTGTGAAGGTTTGACGTAAGGCTCTAACGGATATGAGGTTAATAACCGGTACTGGATATGATCACGAGCAGCTAGAGTTGTTATTAATGGCATATGTGCGATGTGTTACGTCGTGTGGTTGTACTTTGTGGGTGTAGGAATAAGTTGTTGCGGCTGGTTAAGGCTGATACCGGGTGTGGATGTAGGAATTGGGTCTTTTGGAGAAGATTGGATGGTGAGAATCTCGCTTCTAAGGCTTATTGGTATTGGTGGAAAGGATAAATTTCAATTGAGATGGTGTTGTCGGGATTATGTGGAATGGGGTGACGTCGGATCACCTGCGGTTGTATGTATGGTAAGTTCAGTCAGTGATTTGATGACTTCAGAATGATTCCTGACACATTCGAGGACGAACGTTTGTTTAAGAAGGGGGATGTAACGACCCAGCCAGACGTTTTGAATATTAGCGCTCCGTACAATGGCTTAATGTCTCGAGCAGCTCCGTATTATGTGTTATGACGTGCGTGCGTAGCTGAGTTCGGACTTCGGATTATGTAGGATTGATGTGGAAGAAAGATTCGTGTTTTAGAAGCTTTAGCAGTAAGAGTTGACCTGAATTTAACTTTTTTGTAAACGACTATGAAATAGTGTTTTGGTTATTCTAATAGTTTTGTATGGTGATTTTGGACTTAGGTGTGCCTCCGGATTTATATTTGGAGGTCCGTAGGATAATTTGAAGCATTTTAGCGAAAATTGAAAGGTTGAAGTTTTGGAAGGTTAAAAGGTTTGACCGGGAGTTGACCCTGTTGATATGGGGCTCGGATTGCGATTATGAAAGTTGCGTTAGCTCCATTATGTCATTTGGGACTTGCATGCAAAATTTGACGTCATTCCGGATTGATTTGATAAGTTTCCGCACAAGTTCTGTAAATTGGAGATTCGAAAGTTCATAGTTCGATTTAAGGTGTGATTCATAATTTCAACATTATTTGATGTTATTTGAGGTCTCGAGTAGGTTGTCATTGTGTTACGGGGCTTGTTAGTATGTTCGGGCGAGGTCTAGAATGGCTTGGGTGAGTTTCAGATATGTTTAGGTTGTGTTGCGCTTGTTTTTTATGCTTCGACGTCGTTTCTTCAAGTATAAATGGTACCACATTAAGCAAATGTGCTCCAATTTCATTCTTTATTTAACCATTAGATCCGTATCGTAATTACGAAGCCATAGCAAAAAGAATCATCGAATTTGGACATCATATGAGGGAGTTATGCTGATTTCTGTGTCAGGGAGACTGATGGTTTCTGGTGTGGCCGCAATTGCGATGCCCAGTTCGCAATTGCGACCTTTTCCAGCCATGTTCTTGTTCTCAATCGCGAAGGCTCCTTCTCTTTTGCTAGGGTGCGCAATTGCGAACCCTGGATCGCAAATACGACATCTGCAGGTTGTTTTCAGTTGTGTTATTCGAGTTTTTGCTTCACTTGGTGATGTTTTTGAACCCTAGGTCCGAGAGAGGAAGATTTTGAAAGAGGAATTTCATCTACATTCATTGGGAAAGTTCCTCTATATGTGGTAAATTGACAGGTTCAGAGTGTCTAGTCTCTTCCCATGCCTTTAATTGAATTGTCATAACATGTGATATCTCGTTGTTAGTTGACTCTTACATGCTCTATTTGACGTTGTTAGCAATTATTGTACCTCCTACTCGTTATTTGGCCCTTATATGCCTTAGTTGAAGTTATTTCCTTCCTTATTGTCTTATGACCTCTTAATCGTTGAATTTCTTCTATGGCTCTGTGCTTATCTGCTACATGTCCAAATTGTTGTGATTGAATACTTAGTTATCGCGTGCCTTCTTCTTTTTTCCTTAGGCAATTTTTTTGTCTGCTAAGACTTTTGATGAGGCAATTAGCAATGTACTCTATCCGTTCACTTTTACTTGTGCACTATTAACTTTGGACACCCTTTTAAAAAACAATAAATAGAGTACATAATTTACCATCATACCCATATTAATTAGTGTTTAGTATTAATGGATTTGAAAAATAATTTGGAATGAGTAATTAATTCTAAGGGCAACAACAATAAACCCAGTTTGATCCCAACAGGTGGGGTCTGGGGAGGGTAGTCTGTACGCAGACCTTACCCCTACCTAATGCAGTTAGAGAGGTTGTTTCCAATAGACCATCGACTCAGGAAGGGCAATAAGAAGAAGAGGAAAGCAAGGAAGGAAGAAATAAAGAAGAGAAAAGAAAAAGGGATAGATAAAGGATAAGTAGTACCAAATAATAGCAATATGGAATACAATACATGAGGCGAACAAATAAATTATTTTTCTCTTGATATGCGAAAAGTGACAAGTAAAATAAAAATTTATTTTTAAAATACTTGACAGCTAAAAGTAAACGGAGGGAATATATTATTAAATATATGTATTCTTTTTCTTTCCTCAATTTTTTATCGAGTCTTTTCCAGTAAGACTTCAACGAGACAGATTATTTATTTATTAATGAACATCCAACAGGGAGTGGTAAATAATAATATTCGTGAATGTCAATTGCTCGTATGATTAGGTTTAGCGAAGTTTTCTGAAAGGAAGTTAGTACCCTACTATTGGAAAGGAATTTTTACATACCTATACACTATTGGAAACTTTATTATTTTCTTCTCCCTACTCAAGTTTCACTTTAATTACCTCCTATATGAAAAATTATCAATTATGTACATTTTTAGGATTTAAGGATAAGTAATCAATTCCTACAATCAGTCCCACTGATTCTCTCTTTGTATCTCACTCCCAATTATGTACATTTTTAGGATTTAAGGATAAGTAATCAATTCCTACAATCAGTCCCACTGATTCTCTCTTTGTATCTCACTCCCAATTATGTACATTTTTAGGATTTAAGGATAATTAATCAATTCCTACAATTACTCCCACTGATCCCCCCACGTTCTCTCTCCACATCTCACCCCCTCTCCCCCGCGTATCTTGCACAAGAGAGCAGCAATTCCACCATTGATAGCCATTAAAAACTTTGAAGCTTTGAATTCGAATTTGGGTTTTCAAAAAATATTACTTGTTTGAATTGGGTGTTGTTGCAAACAATTGGGAATTCTCTCTACGTCTCTATCTCTCAATCTCTAATTCCAGTAATGTAAAACAAAGGAAAAGAGAGCAGCAATTCCACCATTGACAGTCATTAAAAACCTTTGAAGCTTTGAATTCGAATTTGGGTTTTCAATCATTATTTGTTTGGATTGGGTGTTGTTGCAAACAATTGAGAATATGGTTTGGAGTTTATATCTTAATTTTGAGGGTGTTTTGGCGAAGATTAGACTTGATTTTGGCTTAATTTTAAATTGAAAGTCGAAGAAGAAGAAGAAGAAGAAAACGTGATATGCACTATAATTACGAAATTAGTAAAATTGTAGAAAAATTATAGAAATAATGTAAGAAAATTGTGGATAAGTTGTAGATAAATTGTGTAATATATAATTAGTTGTATGAAATTTGTTTTTACTATGTATAAATCAGATACAAGATATACAAAAAACATTGTATAAATTTTATATAAAATTTGTATTTAAGTTGTATGTTATTGTAGTTATATTTAACTTGATAGAAATAATGTGTGAAAGTTGTAGATAAGTTGTATAATATATAATTAGTTGTATGAAATTTGTTTTTACTATGTATAAATCAGATACAAGATATACAAAAAACATTGTATAAATTTTATATAAAATTTGTATTTAAGTTGTATGTTATTGTAGTTATATTTAACTTGATAGAAATAATGTGTGAAAGTTGTAGATAAGTTGTCTAATAATAATTAGATGTATGAAATTTATTTTTACAATGTATAAATCATATACAAAATATACAAAAGACATATTGTATAAAAATTATAGTTAAGTGGTATGATATTGTAGTTGTATATAACTGGCTAGAAATAATGTATGAAAGTTGTAGATAAGTTGTATAATATATAATTAGTTGTATGAAATTTGTTTTTATTATGTATAAATCATATACAAAAGACATATTGTATAAAATTCGTATAAAAATTGTAGTTAAGTGGTATGATATTGTAGTTGTATATAACTGGGTAGAAATAATGTATGAAAGTTGTAGATAAGTTGTATAATATATAATTAGTTGTATGAAATTTATTTTTATTATGTATAAATCAAATACAAAATATACAAAAGACATATTGCATAAAAATTGTATAAAAATTATATTTAAGTTATATTCTATTATAAATCAAATATAAAATGTCACGACCCAAATCCTAATTCAGGTCGTGATGGCGCCCAACGACGAGGTTAGGCAAGCCAACATGGATGATACTAAGTGTTACCCTTCCTATTTGATCAATTTTTCCAACGTTTACCAGTTTTAAACAATTATTAGCATGATGATAACCTGTGATATGAAATAAAATCATAACGAAACATGGCCAAAAGGTAAGCATATGTATAAATATACCGCCCACAACTCAAAATATACGCTACGTGTGTGTGTCAGGAACTAGTGTCACGAGTGTCACGGGCAACTATCTGACTATACAAGGATAATATATATACAAGTCCACAGTCTGAATGAAATAGACGGGAAAATGACAAAAAGAAACTTCAGGGTGCTGCCAGGGATCGCCAGGAAGAGCAGCTCACCGTGAAGTCTAATCACACACAAGTCAGTATCTAGCACCGGCCTAATAGTCCGATGTACCAGCCTCCGAACCTGTACAGTCAAGTACAGAAGAAGAAGTGCATCATGAGTACATAATAAATATGTACCTAGTGAGTATCCCGTCTAAACTCGAAGGAGTAGTGACGAGAGGTCGACTAGATACTCACTAAGGTCCAGCAATATAATATATAACGAGATATGGCAAAAGCAATAGGCATGTGAATCAGTAAACAACAAGTACATAGCAAGTAATGTAACCCAGGTAAATATTAGAAAAATGAACAGCAAAGTACCAAAATCCTCTCATAACCAATACCTGACAATCCCGTTACAAGTGACTCACAACTCAAGTGATCATACACATACCAGGACAAGACAACCGGCCGGAGTCATAAGGGTGATCATAAGGACTGAGGTCATAAGCTAACCCACGATCGCGAAACATACCTGCGACTCGCGTGCTGACTCGATATAATAAGCTGACCCACAATCGCGCATCGTACCTGCGACTCGTGTGCTGACTCGATAATGATAAGCTGACCCACGATCGCGCATCATACCTGCGACTCGTGTGCTGACTCGATTATATACAATTACCTTTCAATCCACCGTGGCGTACGGCCTGATCCCATAGGAGTATCTTTAAATCCGTCGTGGCGTACGGCCCGATCCCATAAGAGTATCTTTAAATCCGTCGTGGCGTACGGCCCGATCCCATAAGAGTATCTTTAAATCCGCCGTGGCGTACGGCCCGATCCCATAAGAGTTGGGGAAATCACACATCGCTCGCGGAAAGTAAATTACGAAGCGGTCACATGCACACACAATATTCATTTCTTTTCATATTACTTTCTCGAAATAATTTCTTTCACTATTACTTCCCGTAAAACCATTCCTTTCATATTATTTTCAGTAGAACAATTCCTTTCTTATTATTTTTTCATAAAACAATTCCTTTCATATTATATTAAATTTTCATAAACTTCAGAGAAATGGAATTTCATATAACAAGGTTTCATAACATATAATTCATTACGAGTAGAAAACAGAGCATGATGTGGGGCCTAACTACCCGGACATGACAATCATAGCTGCTACGTACGGACTCTCGTCACTTGGTACTTATGTATCTCCCACAAACAATTACTCACAACACATAGAACACCTATGGGCACAATTTCCTCTTACAAGGTTAGAAAGGAGATTCACCTTGTGTCGAATCTACTTCTCGGACCAAGAACGCGCCCGCAACTCCGAATTCTACGCCTGAGGACTCGTAACTGGAGTAGAAAAAATCCGTATAATATTCTTGGAAAAAGTTGCACTGTTTCATCCATTGCCTTTGGCACAGAGCACTTGCAATTAATTACAACATTCCATCTCTTCACTTATATAAGCTCTGTTTAATACTACCAGACCAGTCTCCCAATTTTTCCTAACACTTCTTCCAATCACTACATACTCTCCGTGACATGAACGAGTTCCAAAGTCCAAAGAGGCCAGCGATAACCGGTGTAATCAAAATGAAGAGAGAATTACCGTATCCTTGTGATTATATCACAATATGGAATTAGTGATCCTGAGATAATCAAGTTACAACTTTAGGCATTCTAGTGACCAGTACAACTTAGGAGTTAAACCTTCCTTGCTTGGTCAAAAATGACCATAATATTTGTTCGGCAAAGATCCTCCCTCCATATCAAATTGCAAGGTAACACCGTCAGACCTAATCTATTAACTTAAACTTCATTGGCCACTTTTAGAAAGGAGAAGACCATGTTGAAGTTGATGTCATTAACATTGTAAAATAATTTATGCATTACTTTATTAGTATTTCCAAATGGAAATGTAGCTGCTCCTAAGTCACGTTGCCACCTATCAAGAATGACTAAGAGTCATTTCTTTGGTTGGTGTCTTGCTGACACGTGAGATGGGGTGGGATTTTAACCTTATCATATAGTTAATTAATTAATTAGGTAATATTTTTTTACCCGATAATTAATCAATTACCCGTATAATTTTAAAAATTATCTCAAATTACCTAAAAATATTACTCATTTTAAATATACTTTATATATCATATTATCACGGCCACATGGTACCTTGTATGGTACTAGTTCAAAATTAACAGATTGTATCGTTCGAACCGTACTTATCCCAAATTGGCCATTTTTAACGAAACTCGTTTTCTTTAACTTGTTTCCCCTATCACCTTCACGAATTTACTTATTACTTGTTTGAAATAGCATAATCTTTATAAATTCAAAATAAATCTCATTTAGGGAAACGGGGTCCGATAACGCAAAACGACCGGTCGGGTCGTTACATAAAATATACAAAAGAAATTAACTAGCGTGTCTTCGAAGTTAAACATATATGTGTACACTGATTCAACATCATAATTCAGAAAACAGAAGAATATGTTTCTGAAGCATAATCTATTAAAGTTCTTACATCACTCACTTCAAGTCCTATCACAAGGACTAGTGACTTACTATATGTAATACTAACAACCTTCTACTATAACCGTACATAATTCTTCAGAGTGACAAAAAGTAATTGCTAACAAATAATATAAGAATGAAATAACAGCTGATTATCCCAATGGTCCTTCACTTCAAGATTTGCTAAAACTGGTAGCAATGGGGATGTCTAGTTCAGAAAAGACGTACGTGCTAATAAATTCTCTAAAACCCTAAATATAAGTTTAATTTGGAGAGAGGAGAGAAAAAAAAGGGTATAACTAAATCTCTTGATTTAAAGGCACAAATAATGGATTGGGAGCCTTTTAAGGTGGATTGTATATATTTTGTAACTTAAATGTGTTTAGGTCGGGTAAATACCAATACATGAATATTTTCCGTAATAAGGTTTCAAATAGCGTACACGAATGCAAATATCCCTATTGGAAAACAAGGTTTTCATCTCCTATAAATAGGAAGCTTCCTATCCCAGCCTATATAGAGACATTTTCGTTCCTATACCATATAGGAAACTATATTACTAAATATGTTCATGATT
>ML270030.1:0-30416 GCA_005239495.1 Nicotiana undulata | reverse complement strand
TAACCGTTGATCATTCAGAACCACGGTCCATATTTCCCATTCCAAAATTGAACCTAGGCCCTCCCCCCCCCCCCCAACCCTCTCATTCTCTCCTCTCACCCGCCGCCATCACTTCCCTCTTCTCTCAACTCTCTTGACTGAACCCTAGTTCTAACACCGACGTAAGCTTTCACCTTGTAATGCTCCCATGGCTTCTCCGGCCAGTCCTGGCCTTCTACGCACCATGGCTCTTTGACTTCTTAGATCTTTTAGAAGATCTCAACGAACCCAAGCGGTTCTGATTTGACACTTTGCTTACTAGCCTGTCTCAGGCCATTTCTCGGTTGTGAGTAAAAATTTCCTCTTATTTTGTTACGAACCTATGGTTTCTTGACCTATTCTCTCGTCTCTATTACTTTCCTGAAAACCCCTAGTCTGATATTATTGATCCTTCTCAGATCTGTATAGATCTGAGATGAATCGAGCAATGTTACATATTTTTCTTTGAAAAATTTCTGGTTTTAACTGATTATTCCGACTTTTCCCTAAAACTAGAGTTCATCCCAAGTTGTTTTCAAAGGTTTTTCTGACTCCTAAGTGTTTGATTAATTATTTTTCGTCATCATGACTGATTTGTGCAATAAATACTTAAACTTTAGTTGATTTTATGTGATGAACTGATTTTTCCAAAATTGGCTTCGGTTTTTGGGTACTTTCTGTGTTACCAGTCGTATTACTCAACTCTATCTTGGACTTAAACATTTTCTTTGTCAAATCCAGTATTTTGTGGTTTTTTCCCTAATTAACTTATGTTAGGGCTCGAACCTGCTTTTTCCAACTAAGTTCTATGTTTCTGTGAGGTTTTTACTTAGTCTAATTTCTATTTATGGAAGTGGAGTAATTCTTTCCGGAAATCAGTGTTATTTTGAAAGCTTTGCTGATTGCTTTATTCTGTTAGAGATTCATATGCATAAATCTTGTTTCTTTCCTTGTTTATGAACTTAATTGGTCACCCCTGCCTTATTTGATTGCCCGTATAATTTTGAATTCTTACTGATTCCTTTATTTGGTACAATTTGGATTCTTGGCTTAATTTAATTAAACTCCCCTGTTATTACCGTTTGACCAATTACTCCTAATTAAGGGAGGTCTATTCTGAACCCTTATGTGATTGGATTATGTGACTATATGATTTCCTTAATTGACTGAATATTGATTCATTTACCTTATTCGTTCTACTCTTGAATTGCTATATATACACTCTTGTTTTAACTCTCAAACACGAACTAAGTTCAGAATACACACGCACACACACACACACACACACAAAAAAAAAAAACTCTCTCTTCTTTCTCTGCTACTTGTGCTAACTGTTGGTCTAGCCGGTTGAAAGCCAAGGCTAGACAGTGGAACTCTATTTTCTTTACATTCTGCACTTTGCTTCTTTAACTGGTATGTCTTTAGTTCAATTCTGAAACTCAACTTTATGTGTTCCAAGTCTGTACATCCATGCATATTCATGCACTAGTTCAATTGGCTATGTATTTAATTTGTCTTCCTGTTTACTGCTTCATTCAAGATGTCTAAATTTTGTCCTCTCCTGTTCAAGTGTGTAATCAGCATGTCTAGATCTCACTTATTTATTTGATATTTGGCCAACATGTTTATATAGTCCCTGTTTACTCCCTCAACTAGTGTGATCATGTTAGTGTCTTAGTCTCCTAATGTACTTGGTTAACCCTAATTGTATGACTAATCCTGTGTAATGCACCTCTATCTTCAACATGACTATTTCCACACTCTGTCTCTATGTCTTAATTGCCTATTAACATGACTGACTTGTTAAGTCTTTGAACCAGTAGACTCCTGGTTGTTCTGTACAATTGATGTTCCATAAGCTCCCCTTAGACCCTGTTTATGTGTTTTTTTGCTGGTTTGAACTCTTTATGTTCCCAACCCCCTTGACCCCTATTTGTAAAGATGATTGATGAATGATTGTGAGTCTGAGCACTCTAAGTTTGTGTGATTGTATGTTTGTTCCTTTCAGAATTGATTTCAAAACTATTCACTCCTGTCATTTTCTTAAAAACTGTTTCTATTCCTGAAAATCTTTTCACTCCTAAAAGTTTATCTCTACATTGTTCTTTCAAAACTATGTCAATCACTCTCACTTTTACTCTTAGATTGTTAAGTTCTGCCCCTCCAGTGTGTGTATTGTTTAGAAATTCATGAGATTCCTCCGAACTCTGGCACATAGGGGTTGGCCCTTCCACACTGCACATAACCAATGCTCTATTTAAGAAAGGGTCTTGGTGTGAGTATTGCCCAGGATCCCTGAGGTACTTAGAGAACTTTGACACACCAGGACACCCTGTTGACTATGAGTCTCTTGGCATCTGAGACTGTTTTGAAGGCCTGGCATTCCCAGGTTAACTTTGGGCCTAATTCAGGCTCTCTATAGTATAGTTTACATTTATTTCTGTAATCCATTCACTCCTGGTCTGTAATAATGATCTTTGTAAACAGATATTGGGGAAATTAGTAAAAGGGGGAGGGATTCATAAATGATTTTGTGGGGAACCGGGTAGAAATCATGCTTTAGGTTTATATATTATGTTACTTGCATTAGAGATCATGTCATAGGTTTGTTGTATTGTTTGCATTATATATCCTGCCTTAGGGTAATCACATTTACTGATTTTGCATATTAGAAATCATGGTATAGTTCGTTACTTCCTCATCACGCAAATTTTGATTCTGCATAAGTCCTAATCACATAGAAATCATGTCATTAGTTTACTGTTGTAATCCTGCCTAATAAAATGGCCACTCTCTATGTGCATTAGAAATCATGTTTTAGGACTTTATTTGCATTCAATCATGTAGATGTTGCCTAAATAAATAACTATCTATAAAGTTGTTTAAAAATAACCCCAGCACATAGACATCATGTATAGGATAAATATGTATGAAATCAGTTCGAATATTCAAACACCTAGACCAGTATGCCTATAGGACTTAATAATTTCAAAATGCTTTAACTGATGCCCAGAATTCTGATCACCTTAAGACAGTGTTTATACGGCATTCCAGATCCACGCCTAGGCAAGCCTTAGGTAACTACAGTTTCATAACAATTGTGAAATTGTGTTCTTCTTATTTGTGCAATGCCCAAATTCAACAGGTTCTAAAATCAGTAGGCAAACTGATTAGGTTTATGTCACTTCCCTTTAAAATAATGTTGCCTATTCTTTGCTTGTTATGCTCACCAAGATATCATGTTCTAGGGCTCTCTAAATTCTCTAAAATCTGTGTTTGAGACGTGCTAACTATTTGTTTATGTGTGGAGGTAAACATGAGCCCCCTTAACTGTTTTCATGATTGACAGTCCTATATGTTCTTTGTTGTCGCTTAGATTTTCCCTTTTTTAAAACACCTTAGGAGAGTATAGAACTACCTAATTAGAGATCCTAAACACCTCCGGGATCACAAGGAAGGGACGGGTAATGCACGCTTAGAGTCCGTCTAATGTAAAATCGCTTATATAACGGCTAAGGGGAGAGTAATTGGGTAGTAAAAGGATATGATGACTTGTGCGCTAATACCACGTGTAGCCCCTCTAGTTGAGGAAGGATTACCGGGTATTGTACAGATGTAATCCTGTAGGCAAATAAACCTAGGACTTCCCTGTCCCTATACATATGTGTGCTTAGACTGTGTATGTCAAAACTCCTTTACTTTATGTGTGCTTAGACTGCCAATCTGTTCAAATTTTTTATTCTTTTACATATGTGTGCTTAGAGTGCTTATCTGTTAAATGACTAATTCACAAAGTAAGTTTGGTGGGGACCCACCGTTGTGGACCTCGAGGGGTGCCTAACACCTTCCCCTCAAGGTAATTTCAAGCTTTTACCCAATCTCTAGTAACGCAAACCGGTTTCATGAGTAACTTGCAATAGGTGCCCTAATGCACCTTAATCTGTTAGGTGGCGACTCTTCAACTTCTTGTACCCTTTTTCAAAAGGAAACGAGTTGTCCCAATAATGTCGAAACCCGTACTCCGTGAGGAAAAAGGAGGCGCGACATCAGCGACTTTCTTAAATTTGGAGTTGGATCAGGTATGTGATGTGTTGGAGGTGAATCAATGGTGTGTGAAAAATTTGCATCATGTGATGGTGGTGAGCATGCATTGGTTGGTGCAGGTGAAAAAGGTAGAGGATCAGAAGAAGAATTGGCAGAGGAAGGTGACACAACATTGGGTATATTACCTACATTCCTTTGATCACTCATAGTACCTTCTGAGGATAACATTGTATTAGTATCAATCATGGGACTAATAGGAAATGGATGAAGAGCTGAAGGGAAAAAGGAAGATTCAGAACTAGTAGTGAAAGGGAAAATAGACTCATGAAACACTACATCCCTGGAAATGTGGATTTTCTTGGTGCCTAATTTCCGCACTTTGTAGCCTTTTGTGCCAAAAGGACAGCCTATAAAAATACGTGGTGTTGCCCTTGGCTCAAACTTATCTCTATGGATCTTTGGTATTGTTGGGAAACATAAGCATCCAAAGCTCCTTAACTGAGAGTAATCTGGACTTCTGTTGTATAAGATTTCAAAAGGAGTCTTGTTCTTGAGATAGGTGGTAAGTAATCTTTTTATAATGTAAGAGGATGTTAGAATACATTCCCATCAGTACTTCAAAGGCAACTTAGACTGAAACAATAAGGCTCTGGCTGTTTCAAGAAGATATTTGTGCTTCCTTTCCACCACTGCATTTTGTTGTGGTGTACAAGAGCAAGTCTTTTGGTGAACAATCCCTTTTGATTGAAAAACTAAGGTAGCTTCGGTATTAACAAATTCCAGTCAATTATTAGATCTTAAGGACTTGATGGAGGTATTGAATTGGTTTTCAACTAAGGAAAAAAAAGCTTTGATAGTCTGGAGGGCATCGCTTTTACATGTTAGCAGGTGAGTCCAAGTGGACCTGCTAAAGTCATCAACCATAGTAATAGAATATTTGTATTTATTATGTGTACACTCATGGTAAGGACCCTACAAATCCACATGCAAGAGTTCAAAGATTTTATTTGAAGTACTGGATCTTTGAGGAAAGGGGAGCATGACATGTCTAGCCATAGGGCAAATTGAGCTAACAAAAGGTTGCTTAAAGGAGAATGATGCTGGTATGGAGGAAATTCCCCTTATTTTCACAAAGGGCACATGTCCTAGCCTATTATGCCATAGAAGATTAACATCATTGGCTTGAAAATGTAGGAATTGAAAACATAACAGTGAGTTTTATTATTCAGGGATGGATTATTTACAATTGAACATTGATGATTCTGCAAATGACTCAAGGATGACCTATTTATAGTTGGATATGCATGAGAATGCATGTTATTTAGAAGAGGACTATTTACATCAAATGAATGAGTATAAAAACAAACAACAAGGTTGTTAGCCAGACTATTGTGTCTAAAACATTGAGAGCATAGCAGGTACAGTCCATCCTTGACTTTACCATTCTCCAGAGGCCTCTTCAGTGAAGAGGCTTGCAGAAGGCAGGTATTGTCAGTGAAAGAAGTCATACCCCTTAGGTGTTTGAGCCTGTATCATTCACTTTGACCCCCCTCTCTTGAAATCAAGTCTAGAGTCAAAAGTCCAAAAAAGAAGAAAAAATATATATAGTCAAAGTTCCATGTCCCAAAAAGTATAAATCGGGGAAACTTTTAGAAAGTTCAATTCGGAAAAAAAAAATCAAAAAAAGTTCTCAAAAAAAAAGAAAAAAAAGAAAGAAAAACAAAACAACAAATTTTTAGTTTAGATGTTTGAACTACGTTTGACTTGATTCCTTTAAAGGATACGTAGGCAGCTCTACACTAGGGTTCAATCCAACCAAATCAAAAATAAAAATTCCCCAGTATCTGAAATTGGGGCAGAAGTTTTTTTTATGTTTTTATAAAGAGTCTATTCCAAGTGTGTAAGTTACAACTCCGTCATCTTGAATCTATTTTAAGCCTTCATGCAACCCTTTCTTTATAACCTTATCCAAAAGCCTTACAAATAAAGACCTCTCAATTAGTCTTTAAGAATGCCAAGGGAAGCACGTTATAAGCAACAGTTGTCACACGACATAGAACAATGTCAAGTTTCTCGAACAAAAAGGCGGAATAAAAAAAAGATAACGAATAAAAATGAGAGAGTCTTATTAGTGAAAACCATCACGGGCACTGTTACGCGATGGTAAGTACAGATAAATAAATAAATAAGAGAGACCGGTTGGTAAAAACCTTTTGAGGCACTGCTGGTCGAAGGTGAGCTGTGATTTGATGCAAATGATTGGCTCAAAGAGGCCAACTTCATAGACGAAAGGGAAGAACATGAAGAAAAGGTAGATTTGTTGGATAGATTTAGCCGCTCAGTCCAAAACGCATGTCATGATCATTAAAGTTGGCTGTCTGATACGCTCAAATTACAACTTAAAATAGTGTAAGCGATCGATGTCAAATATAGTAACCCAACAAGGTTGGGGTCGAATCCCACAGAGAACAATATGGAGGCGATTAGGAATGTAAGAGAATTGTCACTTATCGCGCAATGCCAAACAAATAGATTTTGGTTTTGAAAATTGTTTATAACTAAATGCGAAAATATAAACTAACCTAGAAAGCACGTTAAATGATCAATGGAAACAAGTATGGATGCTTCGGGAATTACACTCAAGTAACGATCCAATGTATTTCACAATTTTACAAATATGAGTGAATTTATGTTAATTAGCCACGGATAATAATTCTTAATTAGATTTTTCCAAATACTAACAAGACTTGTTAATTGAGTTATTCCTAACCCAATTAAGAGATTAAGCACATCCGGATATGGCTACAAGTAGTTCAATCCTATCCCTAGGTAGAATCTATAAAATGAGGGTTAAAGCCTCAAGTTCTTGTTAATTAATCTTTCTCAACCCCAAATTATCTTTTTTAAAATTAATTCGGAGTTAATGGGCGAGTCCTAGGGTTAGCTAATCTCTTTAGAAACATTAAAGAACAAGAATAATTAAAGTAACAATAACTCATTTCATAAATATACGAAAATCATTCAATACATAAGCACAACAAGGTATTTAATCCACACTTTAAATATGAATATTTCCATAAACAAGATTCAAGTGTTGGAATACTACACACTTAAATATTCAATACAAATTAAGAAAATGAAGAAACAAACATAAATGGGTAAGAAAACCTTAACCACAAGAGTGAAATCTTCAAAACCCAAGTGTGTGTGCAAACCCTAGCTTCAAGACTTGTTCTTCTCTACTCAAAAATGTATTTTACAATGCCAAAGATATGCCAAAAGATCTGCCAAGTCGTGTATAAGAATGGTTTGGGGATTAAAGTGTGAAATGTCAAAACTGCCGGTGTTTTTCGCCCGGATTTTATGCTTCGTGATCGCGTAGGCTCAGGTTCTGTAGCTCTGCGATCGCGTGACACCACTTGCGATCACGTAGAGTCTGGTCTCTATCTTCTGCGATCACGTGACTACCCTTGCGATCGCGTAGAACATTGCAGGGCTGGTGACCAAGTCCTTCTCCGCGATCGCGTAAACATTGTTGCGATCGCGGTTAATCATTTTCTCTGATCTCTGCGATCGCGAGTCAAATCTTGTGATCGCGAAGAGCATTTGGCTTCAGTCATTTTTCATCATTTTTGCCTATCTTGACTCGATTTCTTCCATTTCTTCTCCAAATCACATGATACCTGAAAATTGCCAATAATCGTCAGAAAATGTCCTAGTTTCCTATCAAAATTATACCAAAGTTTAAATATTGAGAGGAGATAAGTTGATAAAATACCAACTTATCACTGCCACATTCAAAAGATACCCTTCTTTCTTTCCCTCCTAATGTGGCATTTTTAGTTAAATATTATTCCTTCTCACTCTACATCGCGTCATTGTGTACATTTGTATTATTATTTTGAGTGAGTCTTTGTTAAAATAAACAAGAAATGATTTCAAAATCTGTTACCAGCTTTCTCACCGTACAAAGCGAAATCTATCCTAGCACATCAAAGAGGATATACCCAGGAAGTAGCATGCACAATAAACTGTTGAAGTTAAACAAGATCTGAAGGTTCATGCAGACGGAAGTTCCAAAGGAGGAAATGTGTTGGTCTATTTGTTTAGAAGCCAACAAATAAAGGGCCACAAAAGTGATTATTGTTTACGAAAGTACAAAACAAAGTATGTGAGGCATATAAGGCAATAAAAAAGGCACACATCCATCTGTTATCTCCTCCTATAAGCCGAACAAAGTGTTTCTTAGAATTAAAAAGGTCGCTAAGCAAAACCTGATTAATCGGAAAAGCTGACAGCACCACAGACACAAAACGATATCGGGTGCAAGATAATCAAGTTTGATTTTTAAAGAAAAAAACAGCAAAAGTGAAAAATTGCTTTGTAGACAAGGTTTAGCGAAACCATGGACATCCGGGTATAAAACAGTCGGGGGCAACGTCGGAAAGCCAAGGTCACCAGAAAGCGATATAGAGTATCCGAGCATCTCGGTACCACACTGACAAATTCATTTAATCGTCAGCAGTGGCCGTGAATTCAAGCTACTCAGAGCATCAAGGGAACCAAATGATCACCACTTTGAAAACTCCCAATTTTTATTTGTTTGAAGCAGGAACAAAGCAGTGCAGAATGGAAATTCCTAAATGACAAATGTTACCAAAAGTAAGTTTCCTCAAAATCTCCACTTTCCTTTATTTTTAGCATGCGTCACTACTGTTCATACCTCTTATTTTCGTTGCTTAACTCAGGCAGAACCTTTTCGCCTAGGGGGATCCTGCTCATATTTCCGTGTAGAAGTACTCTTCGCTCAGGATGTTTTACATGCCTTAACCTAAGTATAACCTTTTCTCCTAGAGGGATCCAGCTCATACTTCCAAGTAGAAGTAATCTTCACTCAGTCTGTTTTACGTAGCTTAACCTAAGTAGAACCTTTTCACCTAGGGGGATCGAGCTCATATTTTCGGGTACTCGCCCAGGTTGTTTTACGCAGCTTAACCCAGGTAGAACCTTTTCTCCTAAGGTATCCATCTTATATTTTCGGGAAAAATACTCTTCGCTCAGGATGTTTTACGTAGCTTAACCCGGGTAAAACTTTTCGCCTTTCTCCTAGGGGGGTCCGCTCATATTTTCAGGTAGAAGTACTTTTCGCTCAAGTTATTTTACGTAGCTTAACTCAGGTAGAACATTTTCTCCTGGGGGATCCAGCTTATAATTTTCGGGTAGAAGTACTCTTCGCTTAGGTTGTTTACATAGCTTAAACCAGGTAAAACCTTTTCTCCTAAGGGGATCCAGCTCATATTTCCAGCTAGAAGTAATCTTCGCTCAGGCTGTTTTACGTAGCTTAACCCAGGTATAACATTTTCACTTAAGGGGATCCAACCCATATTTCTGAGTAGAAGTACTATTCGCTCAGGATATTTTACGTAGCTTAACCCAAGTAGAACCATTTCGCCTAGGGGGATCCAACTCATATTTCTAGGTAGAAGTACTCTTCGCTTAGTCTGTTTTACGTAGCTTAACCCAGGTAGAAAATTTTCGCCTAGGGGATCCAACTCGTATTTCCGGTTAGAAGTACTCTCCGCCCAAGCTTTTTTTACGTAGCTTAACCCAGGTAGAACCTTTTCGCCTAGGGGATCCAGCTCATATTTGCGGGTAGAAGTACTCTTCGCTCATACTTGCTTTTCGTAGCTTAACTCGGATAGAACCTTTTCGCCTAGGAGGATTCATCATTTTATCAATAATATTGTCACGACGCCAAATCCTAACAGGTCGTGATGGCTCCTATCGTGGAACTAGGCTAGCCAACCATCACCTAACTACACATTTTGTTTCAATATAATTACTCAAACCAATAATTACCAGCATAATAAGCAATTAAAATATTTCTCTACGTCTTTAAGCCAATATAACATAATCTACTGTCTAAACAAGTCCCCCAAGACTGGAGTCAACCGATCACAAGCATCTAAGAAATAAACTAAATATGCTAATGTAATAATCAATGACTAGGAATAAAATACTAATACTAATAAGGAAGGGAAATGGAGGAGCTGCAGACGCTGGACAGCTACCTCGAAATCCCAAAGTTGATGACAACGAACTCAGACAACTACTGCTCTAAACCAGTACCTGGATCTGCACACAGGGGTGCAGGGAGTAATGATGAGTACGCCAACTCAGTAGTACTGAAAATAAATTACAGTCTGAGAATAAGAATCACACAACACAGATACACCAATCCACAAAACAGTAAAACATCAAGTCTCCATAAAGTATACATCAAATAGGAGTGTCAACAATTTCACAAGAAAGACTGAGTGTAAAATCATAGTTTCTAAGTGAGGAATATCAGTAAAATAGCCTCCAAGGTGTTAAAACAGATCGGCACTAGGCCCCAAACATGGTTTACATCCCAAGTATAACAAAACATAGTAATATTAATAACCATATGCTTTAAAAGCGGTTTCGCAACTCAATAGTTGCCCAAAAAGGAACATTTTTTCCAATTTTCAAATTCGTGCATGCCCCACACTCGTCATCCAGTATGTGCGTCACTCTAAATCCGTGAAGGATGTAAAGTCCGGGGTTTTCATACCCTCAGGAAAGGATTTAAAGACATTGCTTACCTCAAACTAACCTGAAAAGCTACTCTGCAACCCGCTTGCCTCTCGAATCAACTTTTGAGTGCTCTAAATCTATAAAGATCAGATCTTTCTCATCAAATTATGCTAAGGGAATGAATTCCAATTGAAAAATACCAATTTTAGCACAAGATCCGAAATTAGCCAAAACCCGACCCCCGGGCCCGTGTCTCAGAATTTGACAAATTTTATACCAAACTGTTCTTTATCATCTCACGAGTCTATACATATAAAGAAATCTAAAATCGCAGTTCGTTTGACCCCTCAAATCATCCCCTAAATGTCTCATAATCTCAAGCCTTAATTCCATCTTTTTCTACTGATTTTCATAAATCAAACGATGATAATTTGATCCTTAATCACACATAATCGAGTTTTAGGGTCCAAAATCCTTACCTCAATGAAGAACAATGATTTCCTCTCTTAAAAATTGCCTCAAAAGCTTATTCCCGTTAAAAAATGGTGAAAAAGTGAGTTATGGTGGTGGAGGGTTTTAATTTATACTTCCCAGGTCCGGACACTGTGCGATCGCGGCTCCAGGAGTTCGTTCGCGATGAACAAAATTTACCATCCCTTATTTAACTCTATGCGATTGCGGCCTCCTCTATGTGATCGCATAGAACAAATTTTCCAACAGCCTTTTCCAACTCTTCCGGATAGCCTCTAGTCATAACTTTTTGTACAAAACTCCAAATTACAATTGGCTTAATTTTATGAAAATTAGACATCAAGAGCTACAACTTTTATTTTTGGACCATCTTCGAATTCCTTATAGATTGTGAGATATAAGCTTCCAAAGTCGGGACAGTGCAACAGAAATTTTACTCTATGCGATCGGGGGAAGCCTTATGCGATCGCATAGCACAACTAGATTTTTCCAAATTTTCTCTATGCTAACGCATCTAGATCAATGTTATCGCACTGTACACCCCTGAAGCCAAAAACCAGCAACTAGAAATGGCCTAGAAATGGCACGAAACCACCCGGGACCCTCGAGACCTCAACCAAAACATACCAACACATCCCATAAGATCACACAAACTTAGTCGAGCCTTCGAATCACCAAAAACAACGCAAAAACTCTAAATCATATCGAATTCAAGCCTATGAACTTTGAAATTTCTAAATTCCACCAACGATGCCGAAGCTATCCAAAACACATCCGATTGACCTAAAATTTTGCACACATATCCAAAATGACATTACGGACCTGTTCCAACTTCCAGAATTCCATTCCGACCCCGATAGCCTATTTTCCAATGCCGACCGGAAATCGCCAAAAACTAACTTTCGCCAATTCAATCCTAATTCTACACCGGACATCACAAAATATTTAGAAAATACTCCTAAGTCCCAAATCACCTAACGAAGCTATCCGAGCCATAAAATATGCATTCCGAGATTGTTTACCAATAAGTCAACTCTCAGTTGACTTTTTCAACTACAAAGCTATTTTTAGAGACTAAGTGTCTCAATTCTCACAACAACCATTCCGATTCCGAGCCTACCAACTCTAATACATCATAAACAGTATAACCAACCTATGACAAGGCAAAAACAGAAATAACGGTGCAAATTCTGCGGAACCACTGACCGGGTCGTTACAAATATAGGGCGTCAACCCCTGGTTACATTTCCTTTTTAGTAATACAGGTTACCAACCCCCTAGTTGCATTTCGCTTTCAGTAATACAGGGTAGCAACCCCTGGTTGCATTCATTTTCAGTAATACATGGTGCCAACCCTTGGTTATATTTCCTTTCAGTTGTACAGGGTACCAACCCCTGGTTGCATTCTTTTCCAGTAATAAAGATTACCAACCTCTGGTTACATTCCTTCTTGGTAATATAGGTCACCTTACCCATGGTTACGTTCCTTATCAGTAATATAGGGAGTCAACCCCCAGTTACATTCCTTGGTCAAATATTGGTTATTCTTATTTTGGTGATCTTTGTTAATATTATGGAGGACCACACTTGTGGTAAAATTGTGAATCCCAATCTTATGAGTGGAACTTTTGTAATGTGTCTGGTTGCCAAGGTGGCCATTGGGATGGTTGTCCTAATTCTTTTTATCCTTCTCTGAGCCGGGCATTATGATATTTCTAATAATGTTTATGAGTTTGATAGGAGAACTGAAGTGGAGGATGTAGAGTGGGTTGCCCGTATTATGGACATGATGAAGCAAGTAGTCGAGCAACAACATGAAAATCAAAAGGCTATATAAAGAATTAGTGCAACAATCATGAGAATGAAGGCCAAGGCGGACGAAGTGGCTAAAGAGAGCAAGTTCCCACCGGAAGATAATTTTGAAGAAGCAAATATAGTGAGCCAATCTTGGCTAGAGGAACAAGCTCAACTGATAAAATCTCATGAGTTTCTTCGCGATGATCTTTCAAATATGACAAAACAACTTATAGAAGGAAGAACTGAGCTCAGGCAAGAGATAGACCAATTTGACTCAGATATCCATGATCTGCATGCTAAATTGAATAAAAAGGTTGAGGCGTCCGAGCCCTATCACCAATTGTTGTGGATACTAACCGACTTGTGGAGCAAAAAGAAGAATTTCAACTATTCGACCAAAACTTTTTTGATGATGCCAAGGTTGACGAAATGTGTAAAAGTGAGGATGTCAAAAGTGAAACGATTCAAGAGTTGGAGCGCATTGGACCTCATTCTAACCATTTCTAACATTGTGCTTGGTTGGTGACACGAGAATTGATCCATTCGAGCCTATGGAGGAATTAATGGATGGGGAAAAAAGTGCATATATTCTGAAATTAGTGATGTTAAGGAGACAAAATGACATACCTCACTTAAAGGCCAAAACGTGCAAGATGCAACATCTAATGCTTGGTTCCTTTATTTTTACACCATCTCTCCAGGATAGTGACATAAATATTGATGCAAATTTGGGGACGCAATTCATATCCTCGAGGTGGAGGAAAAAGTAGTGAAAGTGACAGCATCGTTTCGCGACGTTAAATCAAGCGCTTGTTGGGAGGCACCCCAATTTTATTCTTTTAATTTTTTTTTATTGTGTTATTTTTTATAGTATTATTTTTGTATTTTGGGAGTAGGAGAATGGAGTCAAAGCCAATAGGCGAGTGCAAAATTGAGCAGGTGGTTGAAATTGAGTGTGAGGTACCTGCACAAAGGATCATACCTGGGAGAAGTCTGAGTATCCCGTGAATTGCTAATACTTCGGCCTTTGGTCTACCAGAGAGTCTCGTTTTCCTTCTTGTTATTTATTATATGCGTTGAGGACATTGCACTATTTTGACTGTGGGGTGAGGAGATTGTCTGAATAATTTTCCGTGCTACCCTAACTTAGTTGTAATATTCTTTCTTAGTGTAGTGATTTTTGAAGAAAAATAAATAAAAATTTAAAAAAAAACGAAAATGGAAAAAAAGAAGAAGAAAGTTTGGACTTTTCCCGACGATGGTTTTGTGGACAACGTTCTTGAGGGATTAAGGTCCAATGAAAAAAAATGTAAAAATATTTTTTTTTCTAGTTAGTTTTAGTTAGGTGATAATCCCCCTTGATTCTTCTTTTTGCATCCGTTCTTTTTCAAGGAATGTAACTTGAACCGGGTAATTTTTTTTATTTTTAGGATTAGATTATTTTTTTCTTCTTTATTTTAGGAATAGAAAAAGAGGGAGAAGAAAACCTTTTGTGAATTGTTTGATATTAGCACATTTAGGCCTAAGCTTGAGTAGTACTTTCCTCTGAGTGATTGAGTAATGAATAAAATAGCAGACTTTCTGACACCTAGGCTCATGGTTGTGACTCTATATATAGCTTATTTTTATTTGGTTGTTCCTTATGATGTTAACTGTCTTAGAGTATAATTAATCCATCTTGATTGATACTTGTTCCATGTTGTGTGAGAATTTCTTACATGTATTCCATGTTTTGCATCTTAGTCTAGAACGTGCCCTGCATGTTATTGAAACGAAATAAAATTGTTGCACTGTTTCGAAGATGATAATAGGATTTCTTTGATATGTCTTGTAAATTTTAGCCTTTTCAGATATTGTACTACTAGTTAGCCCTTGTAGCCTATAGCCTTTCGTTTGGAAGCCTATTTTGTTGAATCCCTAGTTTTTGCACCCTGCTTCCTTGAGCATTGTTGCTTAGACTGTGATATTAATCGATAAATTTAAAGAAAAGAAAGATTAAGTAAAAAATGGCGACCAACGATAGCTGAAAAGTGATGAAAAGACCCTCTTGAAAAGAATGTGAAAAAAAGAGAGAATGAAAAGTTGTTGTGAAAAAAAATGAATGTTCTTGGTATGAGAGAAATACATGTGAAACAATTGGTGAAGAGAGGGCTGAAAAATAAAATTGAGGGATGAAGAAATTGGGTGATGAAGTCTAAAAGTGCAAAGTGCTTAGGGAAATGTAAGTCACTATTATATAGTTTTCCTACCCATCCCTTAACCAACATTACAACTCGTTAAAATCTTATTTGATTCTATTCGAGCATACTTAATTAGTAGAGATGTACATAATGGGCAAGCCTATGGTTCTCTGCGCATACATGTGAATTCATTTGTGAGTGTGAGAGTTGTTCTTTGATACTAAGTCCTTAAATTATATTCATTTTTTGATTTGAGTGTATGGACTATTTATTATTGTGACGGCACTTGTTTCATGATAGATAAGTGATATTATTAGCTTTATTTGACACTAGGTGCGCGAGCTTAAATTTGGTGAGTTAGAGTCCCTCTATGAGGTTAGGAGGTTAGACGTTTGTTGTTTGTTTGTGACTTGTATATCTTGTACGATGATCATGAAGTGTATATCTGATGGTTTGAGTTGCTATAGGGCCTTATTGTTAGTATCAACCGAAGTGGTAGCGTTTCTAGGCTTGATTTATTGAGAGTGCTTTTAATGCTTACTCGAGGACGAGCAAGAGTCTAAGTGTGGGGTGTTGATGTTCGGCCAAAATGCATATATTTAACCGTTGTTGCCTCACATTCTAGTACTTTTAATTATTTTTTAGTATCAATTATATTGCTTTATGCTTAATATTTTATTTTAATAGTGCAGGAATAAAGCGAGTGAAGAATAAAAGATTTGGAGAAAAAACTGATAAAATGCGAAAGAAAAAAAAGGAAAATAAAATAATTAAATAGGAAGGAGACAAAGGGGGAACACTCTTTGGTGTTTGTCCTCCAGTGTTAGACAAATAAAGGAAAATGCAATTTAAAGAGTTGAAGCAAGAAAAACGTTACAGGTTTTAGCGCTAAGTCCAGCGTGTGGCGCTGACCTGGACCCTATATTGCGGTATTTTTCCTATTTCGTCTGAAACAAGGTTTTTTCGACCTTACACGACCCCAACTCATATAAAAGGGGTCCTAAACCTATTTTGGAGGGGATCTAACATATTTTTGGGAGGAGAACATGCCACTTTGGAGGAGAGAACGTAAAGTACGTTTTGGAGGAGGCTTCTAACTAGTTTTTCTTCTCTTGTCTTCCTTTAATTAAAGATATATTTGTTCTAGAGTTGTGGGGTGCTACATGAACGTTGTGGTTTGAAACTTGAATTGTTCTTATTATTTTATTATATTGGTTATTTATTCAATCTTGCGCTTAATTATTTGATTGCTTGATCACCAATTAATTACTATCTACGAATCTAGGATTGAACTCAGAAGAGGGAATTCGATTGCATATAAGATTGAGTAAAGCAAGATCTTGAACTCGAGTATCGGGAACAGATTTGCGGTTAGGATAGGAATATATCTAATCGCCTTGCTTGGTTATTATGCGGGATTTATTAATGCATTTTAGTTAATCCTAATTCCATAGGAATATAGGCGTTAGGTTAGCTTGAATAGGCGAGTAGTACTTTGGGAGAAGGCTATGAGCAATATTAAATAAATTAATTAGACGATTTAAGTGAAAAATTCAACGTGATTGTTAGCTAACCATAGCTCTAGAATATTGCCTCTCATTGAATTCGTCTCAAATATCCGCCAAATTGTTTCCTTTAATCTCTTAATTTGCTACTCTAGATTAGTTGTAGTTAATAATTTTTAGAAAATCACTTAAATAGATTAATTGCCTTAATTTAATTTAGTTGATAGTTAATCTCAAATTCTTGTAAGTACGATATCTGGACTTACAATCATATATTACTTGTCGATCGCATATACTCCCTGTGTTTGGCAGCTAACAAGTTTTTGGCCTAATAAACTAAAACAAGGCTATAACAAACAAACCAAGCTTTTCCTTTCGTTTGTTGTGCATCGCGCCTCACCACCAACACTGAATAAATGAAATGAGTCGAGATCATCCTTTCCCTCTGCTAATTACCAAGAAATTAAACAAATCTTTTTAATATTATAACTTCTAAGAGTTCAAATATCACCAAAGATTACGCTTTCTATTTTTATTTGTTTTCTACTTTTTACCACGAGCCCATTCACCCACACAGGCATATATGACCATAAATTGCCACAAACTCATTACAATAATGATTCTTACTACAAGAATATTGTACTTTATAATATGCTTAGTCCTCTTATATACATAATACATAATACATAATATTTCAATTCAAACATACTTATCAAATTAACTAGAAACAATAAGACTCGCATCTTTAACACACAAAGATGTCTTAATAATAAATTATCATTGTTGAGCATAGATTTGGATAACATAGAATATTATAATTATAATTTCAAAAACAAATCATGAGACCAGACAACTCTCTGTACCTAATTCAATCCAATAGTATTACTTATGCTTCCAAATCTAATCCAAGATCTTCTTCGGATAATCCTATAATGTATTACCCCACTACAAGTTTAATCAGCTACACACTCTCCTACAGCTCTACTGTATCACAACCACAAAATTTACTTTTAGCCAAAGTAAGGACGGCTAATAATCAACTTAATGTCGAATTTAGCTACACCCTGCTGTACTGGATCACAGCTATAAAATGCCAAATAAAGTCTCTTTAAGGAAACACTAATGGCAGAAGCTGTAATATTTTCCATTTTAAGATGCTTTTTGTTACAACACCATTGTCTATTTCGCACTTGCTTCCTCTTCTTCTTCCTCATTATCACCATCATTTTACTCTGTTGCTGAAGTTTGTTCATGAAATTCTAATGAAAATCAACTTAAGAATGCATATTTTCTTATAAACGAAGATAATTCGGAGATTTTTTTTCTTCTTGTTTGTGAAAAAGTGATTTTTTTTTAATTTGAAACTAGCGTAATTTTTGAAGGATTAGGTTTTCAATTTCATGGTGTATATATAGATATATATATTTATTTATTTTGTATATAGAGAGAGTATCATGATGGCGGCGAATCCACGGCCACTGCAGGCGCTTCCGTACGAAGATCACGCGCCGTCACAGTCGATACAGATGGAGGAGGAAGAAGAGGATGACGACGGCGCGTATGAGGACGATGGAGGTGAAGAAACTATGGATGAGGCGGAGGAAATACGAACGAAGGGTTTAAATCACCATCAATATGGAGGAGGTGGTGGAATTGTGGAAGTTTCTAGAAGTAGTGAGCTTACTCTTGCTTTTGAAGGTGAAGTGTATGTTTTCCCTGCTGTCACTCCTGAGAAGGTACCGTAGTTTCTATCTTTAAGAAAGAAATTTATTTTCTTTTTCTATTTTCTCTTTTTGGAAGTTTCCATCAAATCATAGACTCAGTGCTTTAGATCAATGCTTTAAACAAGTGATTTGTCGTGTGCAATTGCAAATGTAGGAATTCTGCGCCTACTCTTAGCTACTGACACGATGGGAACTTCATACCATATTTGGGACAAAAATTGTTATGTCTTATTTATTATTTTTGGAAGATTGTGGACTTGTGGTATCTGGCTAGTCTGCACGTACCTTTACCAACCCATAAAGCAGCATACTACAGCCCACGAGGACAACCTTTGCTTGGGAGTGATAGAGCAGATGGGAGGGCTTACACTAAGTGTTGTGCTTAGGATCCGTACCTGGGATCTGTATGCCTTAACCTCAAATCATCCCCTTCAGGGCATCTTTATGTCTTATTCCCTTTTAAGAAAACATTTTATCTTTAAATTTCTACTGTAGTTTTCTAAAATTTAAGGGACATGCAAAGCATCCGAAGAGAAGGGATTCTTTATGGGGCGTCTGCGTTCATTGTTACTTGGTTATCTTCCCTCTTTCAGTTCTGATTCTCTGCTTCAACAGTAACTCTTGTTCAATATGTCTCTTAAAAGTGACCAAAGAAAAGTCATTTTTGTCTTCTAAACAGTAGGTTATTTCTTTATGGTATTCAGATCATATTTCTAGTGAATTGTGTGATTCTTTAAGTTTTCCATCCTCCTTTTGGTCCTTGTCCCTTTGCCACTCCAAATAAGCAATGAGACACTTTATAGAAATGGTGTCTAGCTAACTCTACATCCTAGGATAAGTTTGGATGCAGTAACTTGGCTGAGAATATATCCTTCTACTGCACCCATTTACTAAGATGTTACTCTAACTATTACTTGAGAATATAGTTGGAAAATTTTATGTCATTGCACCTTCTTTCCTGCTATATAAATTCATAAACTGCTGCTTCCTGCGATTTGACTCTACTCAGCTCCTCAGACGAAAAGAATCAGAAATAGTTTCATTTTTCATAAATGGTGCTTCTCATCCAGAAGGCATGTTTACTGAAATAATAATGGTATCTCCATATTGCATGGTATGGTGTTTTGCTTCAGCTGTCCGTGTCATGTAAATCATGGTTCTTTTCCTGTATTTGGACAGAGTTGTTGATACAGCTGTTGTCAATCATGTGTAGATGTTGCATTGCGACTGGCAAAGATCTGGAAATTGACTCTGGCTTATTTGGTGAAAACAGGTGCAAGCAGTGCTCTTGCTATTGGGGGAATGTGACATTCCTACTGCTGTGCCCACTGTTGAAGTTCCTTTCGACAACACGGTATTCTAAACTAATACTACTTTGCACTATAGTTCGGCGATACTCTTGGATGACCAGTATAATGTTTTAGGTTGAAGCTTTTCCAAAGCAAGTTAATCTTTCAAGAAGATTTGCCTCCTTGGTTAGATTCCGAGAGAAGCGAAAGGAGAGATGTTTTGACAAGAAAATTAGATATAGTGTCAGGAAGGAGGTTGCTCAAAGGTAAAATGATATGCCTTGTTACTATTTAGGTTTTCTTTGAGATTTTGACCTGGCAATGATGTTTAAAAGGGCAGTTCGGTGCACAAAGCATCCGGTATTCACGCAGGGCCTGGGGAAGGTTTCCCCAATGGGGGTGTGATGTATACAACCTACCCTGATGCAAGCATCCACGGCTCGAACCCGTAACCTATAGGTTACAATGAAACAACTTGACCATTGCTCCATGGCTCCCCTTCCTAGCAATGATATTTGATGATGTGAAATTGTTAATAATAAAAATAATGAATAAAATATGATATTGGTTTGTCAATCATAAAGAACGGGAATTGCTGTTTGCATGCTTTCTTTTGATGTTCTTTTTAAACACTCTTTCATGTCCAGGTGTTAGTAACATGGTATCAATGTCATTACAGATGCTGTTTTTCCAATTTAACATGATGTCCGTTTGTCCTCAAATCTTCTCCATCTTTGGTTTTCTGGACTACTTCTGTGATAGGATTCATATAGTAATAGTGTATTTACAAGATCCGTTCTTAGGTTGATATGCAATCAGCCAAATGCTTGTCTCTTCTCTTAAGTTTTGGATGAGGGTCCTGTCTGAGTCGTTGGTTTCTCATGCAAAGATTTTGCATATATTGGAAGCAGGAGGCTGTAGTAATCATCTAATCTGAAAATGAAAAGGACAATAATTTTGATCTGAACTAGCATGTCTTTATGATAGGAAACTTGGATTTTGGTCGATTTGCTTTGGAAAAGTAGAGCTTAAAAAAAATTGTCCCCGAAAGTGTCTGTTTACTTGAAAACTAGAGTCTGATTTCTGTCTTAACAAGAAGCAATTTCTGGTATAAATGTCGAGGGTTGAGTATAACTTACCTGGCGATGTATATTAGGATGCATCGGAAGAATGGTCAATTTGCATCTTTGAAAGCAAGTTCTGGATCTTCTAGCTGCGACTCAGCCAAGAGTAGCCTTGAAGGAGATGGCACTCAGCATTCTGAAACTGTGTGAGTTTACATCTTTTTACAACTTTTATTGCTTCAGCCTCTACTAACTGATCTGCTTCTGCTCTGACCGCAAAAGTGCCAATCTTTTTTCCTGCTTGATTCTTTCTGAATTATTAGTCCTGGAAAGTGTCACCATTGTGGTGTGAGTGAAAATTGTACGCCAGCAATGCGTCGTGGGCCAGATGGACCAAGGACGCTCTGCAATGCATGTGGACTAAAGTGGGCAAACAAGGTATGCAAGTCAATCTTTTCTTTTTCTCCATCTTAATGATCATGAAGTTTCCTGATCTTTTGGTTCTTCGCACAACACAACATTTGCTCTCTCTCCCACCTCGTCTAGGTACTGCAGTTGATGATTTTCTTCTCATTTCTTTTGGTAGTGGAAGTTCAAATGAACTGCTATTTTCACCTACATTCTGGGTCAATACTTTAAAAATTGCACCAAGCACCAAATGGATTTGTTTTCGCCTAATCAAATCAGCTGATTTGTACTTTTATTTATTTATTCAAGATTTGTATATTCTATTTTATTGGATCTAAAATTATATCAAGCTCTTAATAACCCCATATTGTTGGATGTATAGGGAACATTGAGAGATCTAAGCAAGGGAGCGAGGAAAATATCTGTTGAACCAAAAGAACTGGTATGTTTCATCAGCAAGAATGAAAAATTTGTTAGTGGCGTGAAGAACTATATTCCTATATGCTATATCTAGTATACTGTTATTTGGCTGTGTATACATGCTATTTCTCCTTCACAAAAAGGACCTCCTGAAAATGTTAACTCATTCATCCACCTTAGTGTTCCTGATACATTAGAAAATTGAATTTTTGTTTTTTACATGCGGGAGACATCCATGGATGTCACACGTCCAATTTAGAAGGTCAAAACTTCTCCAGTTGCTACCATGAACACATATGGAAGCACTTTATTACAAAATACTCTCTCAGGCATTTTATGCTGCATGCAGGGAACTCCTGACAATCCCATGAAGGCATTTGCTGAAGGATCTCTTGATCAGTGTGCTGATGTAGAAAAGGTGTATTTTGATTTTGTTCAATTATGTGTACGATGTTAAATATTTTCTCATATGCTATATTCTGGACACTTTTTAATAGCAACGATTGAAATATTTCCTCATAGGTTATATCGTAGTACACATTAAATTCAGATTGGAATTACACTGAAATATAATGATAAAAGAAAGGTTGAACGAGAAAGAACAACAAATTCACTTTATGAGTTTCAGTAACAAAAATTTAATAAGTTTGTTTTGTTCTAATTCCACTGACCCAATCTGTCAATAAAAACAGGACACTGTAGCAGTGTTATTTTTTTTAGTATGCTTTCACCAATTGTCCAACTGATTTTCTTTTGTCCAACTGATTTGAAGCTGTCATCATATGGCTTTAATTTCAACTTAACCAATTATCCGGGTGCTAACCAATGGTGTCTATTTAATGATTTTGTTGCAATGATGCTCTACCATTTGGGTGTCACATGGGAGTATGTTACTGTCATGACACTGGATGAGGATCTCAACATGAATACTTTGAATGGCAATAGGCAACTCTATTTTTAGTTAAAATGTTTTTACCTTACAGTATTTTTGCGTTTTTGGTTCAGAATCTATTCAGCGCTGGGAGGAATCTTGCAAATGAGATACCTGTGGGTATCATTAGTCCTTCTAGTAATCCTGTTGAGCAGGTAAGAGTAGTTTGAGAGTTATCACAGTTTTATCATCACTGTTTTCCGTAATATTATTCATGATAGATTTTTTAAATCTTTTTAGTCGAAATGACTAGAATGCATTTTGTCAATGAAATTTTGGATCTGCAGGAAACTCTAGTTGATATTGGAAATGCTTCCAAAACTGAAATTGATATTCCTGCAAATTTTGACTAGTAAGTTTTGATTCTTTAAGACACCATTAGCCGCGATAAAGTAGTTCTCCTTGCTGATATTTGCAAGCTTGCACAGGTTGACAGCCCGTAATATTGTTGTAACATACCCCGATTGCAGTGACATCTCCTTTTCCAGAGAGATTTTACCATTTCAAACTAACCCTGTTAATTTGGAATGGATCGATGCAAGTGTAAGTGTTGATGCTTGTAAATGAGCAAGTAATACTATATATTGGTGCCTAGCCAATTCATACTAGTGTGATTAATTGCTTCCTGTACATCATGAGCTAGTCGGGATTCTACACCTTCGTTGTATATATAGTTTCACTCTGTGTACAGTATAGTTTAACAGCTTTGCTAATGCTGATGATCTCATGTTTCTTTCAAAATCCTTTCTTTGGTGCATGGGATTCAATAATGTGTAATACTTGCTTCAGACCACCTGTAAGGACTGAGAGACTACTACTACTTGATCCAGACTTGATTATCTAAAGAATCGGAACATTCGTTGTTCATATAGGTGGAATATAACTGTGTTTTCTGGCCGAGCTGCATTGTACCCAGATCACTGAATGATCATCTTGTTTTGCTGGTGATAAAGACTTTGTTTTTAAAAATTGGGTATGCCCCTCTTCTCCCAGATAGAAAGGAAATAAGAAGTTAAAACTGAACTTTAGATTCTCTATTTTTTTTTTTTTTTTTTTTTTTTTTTAGATGGTAACATATTTACACTTAAGGTTCTCTTTTTATTTTTCATTTCGCTTTTCATCCAATTTACCTTATTATCAAGCAGCTGACCCTCAGTTACTCCCATAATTGTTTGAAAGCTTCTTTTTTTCCTCTTATAAGAATGTTACCTCTTTTTAGCTAAAATTTATACGTGGGCACAAAATCTGTACCCGTTGTCACAAAGCAACAGTGGGTATGTGTCCATGTTCTACTGTTCTAAAAGAAATCTTGAAACCGTCTCTACATTAGGTTTAGATATTTTGGTCTTGTTTCTACTGGGTTGAAGCTTCATGTTAAAGTCCATTGAGCCCAAGCTCCTTGCATTTCTGAGCAACATGGATAGCAGCATATCAGCTTTGACTGAGGCAGAGATGGGGGGAAAAAATTTGATTGAGGGAATTCTTTTGTTTTTTACTTCTTCCGACGGACATTTTATTTGTTGTTTTAGAAAAATACTTTATAGCGTATTTATGTACTTGCACTTTACTAATCGACTTAATGCTGAAGTAATGTAAATAACGAAATTGTCATTTAAAAATATAACTACAATATACTACAAGAGTACAAGTTGCTATTCTCTTGCGTTCTAAAATATTACGAAGTGTTAAAATTTTGTGGTCAAAATTGTAGTTGACTCAAAAATCGTCAAATGACAGTATTAAAGGGGCAATAGACTCCAGTAAAATCAAATTTTGGACATGGTATTGTTTTTTCTAATTCCTCAATGACTTGAAATCGCGGTTATGGTACCAAGGATGAGATTAGGAGTCTTTATGATGGAATTTCGAGGTGTGATTTAATCATGAAAGTATTATTTACACCGTGCATAGAACTTAAAACTCTGGAAAAATGCATGGGTGAAAACCTCTCGGTGAAATGTGTTTGTATGGTATAAACATTGAGAGGCTACATTCTAACGGGAGACTAGAACAAGCAGTACGATTAATAAAATGATCGGCAAAAGGGCCAAAAATGCTCCTATCCCATTGGATTTGGCTTTAAAATAACCTTCTTCCACCTATAGGATCACAAATGCCGTTAACATTATATCTTGGTTCAAAAAATGCCCCTAAGACTAATAGTTGACTAACTGACTATGTAAGCCTTTATAAAGATCCATGTGGCACTCTTTTATTGGTCCATGTGGAAGGATATTGATTTTAACAAAGAACAGAAGGTAGTGCATCTTGAGCAGCAGTTCTTAGAGGTCCAATGTCCTTGATAACTCGTCACCGGATCAATGAAGGGCTCTTTCTATGTATGCCGAGTATATATACAGCATTTTCTGAACTTCATAAGCTTTGACACCAAACTTTTTTCTTACTCGGCTTTGAGTAATGCATTTTCATAACCTTTTTAAGATATGGACAATTTATACCATATAGAATCTGTGACTCATGTGTGCAGTTACCGGCGGATTTAAGTAAATGACCATTAATCTACTAAATGCTAGACTATTATTCTGCAGAATAGGCCAGGCATTTTTTGTATCTGTCGCTAGATTTTAGCTTCTTTTTTTATATCGTACCAAGAAAAGCAAAAAGTTCAATTGAACGGCCAATTATAACCAGCCATAATCAAAAAAGTATTACCAAATAGACAGCTAACGGGCTTATGATTTAAAAAGTTAATTCGTTGGCAACGAATAACTATACAATCTCGCAGAACAAAGAACCCAAGTGAAGCGGGATTGTTCACGCCAGGCCAAAATGAGAAACTTGATTATAGAAGAATATCAGCCCGCAGAACTACAAAGTAACCAAATATTGGTTTTATCAAAACTGTAATTTATACTCCAAAGAAAAAGAAAAGTATCCAGAGGTAGATTGTTAGCAGATAAAGGAAATGATTATGAAGACAAAGTATAGACCAGAATTTGTGTCCTAGACGAAACAGAAGCAGGTCGTGGGACGTAACAGGCACTTCCGTTTTCCTTCTTCCTGAACACGATGGTATATTTCAACTTGACAGTTCAAAATGACAATTGATAAGCTCCTCAATGAGCAATTAAGATAGTAACGAACAAAATCAAAATGGGGAAACATGGCAACTTCACATCAACAAAGTAACTCATTTACATGATCATTTCAACTATCAAAAAAAGAAAAAAAATGGGAAATGCCCTACCTTTGAGTGCAGTTTGAACTATTGATTTACGTAATTGGAAATAACCAATTAGGTTTACGACCTAGAAATCGATCACTGATCCAATTTGAGTACTATTTTTATTTGTAGAAAACTCGTGTGCTTGGGAGTCCCTGATGATTAAATAAACCAAAATTTTACCATGACTGCAATTTTAGAGAGACGCAAAAGCGAAAGCCTATGGGGTCGCTTCTGTAACTGGATAACCAGCACTGAAGAAAAAAAACTTCTGCCATGTCCGTAGTTAATGTTTCTTTGAAGCTGTAACCACAAGGTATGATTTAATTCTCTCTAACATCAAAGTGGTGTTTCACACGTTTTAGTTTAAATAATGACTGATAGCTTGTATTAGTGTTATTTTCTTTCGACTCGTGAAAGAGGGAAACCTTTCAAATGAAGAACTTGAATCAGCACACAGAAGTCTGTTAATAATACAATCATACACTATTTCTTTGCTCGGATGATGAGAGAGTTGGAATTTCATTTTCATTCTATTTCCACTATTACAATGCAGAAAACTTTTTTCAGGGAACACATATTCTAACTCTATTCTGTGTCTACTGTACATGTAGTAGCAACTATTGATTACAAAAATTATGGACTCTTACGAGTCCTAATGTCGTTTGTGGTGGGTGCTATAATAATCTATAAATACATACAAGGTTAAAGAAGAAAAGAATGACTATAACTAAAGGGACTCACCTTTGCTCTATTTCCAGGATGAATCCAGAGCTCTAAGAAGGCATTGAAATGTTAATAATTGTAGACTTCGGCATATTCTCGCAATTCTTGCCTGTTCTTATTTTGGAACAACCTGTAGGCATCTCATACTGTCTAAGCAAGAGACAAGGATCTCAGCAAATCCTAATAAATTGGAATTGCTATAATAGCAGAATGTTGCATATAACCGAGGATTGTTCCAACCCACTTTGGATCCCATAAAATACGTTCTTTCAATGTCTTCAAGTTTAGCTACTCGTGGAAATCCTCATAAGGCGAAGATTCACTTGATGAATCACTTTCAAATGGGGTGGTCTCTCTTGGTGATGAAGGAAGTGATTCTCTTTGTTGAGAAGATAAACCTGGAAAGAAAGACTTATGTCAGTAACCAATATTACTGATACTTTGTAGCATAGCTTAAAAATAAAACGACCACACTGTCAGCCCAAACTGGCCCGAAACCAAAGGACTAAAATATCAACCGTGACTAAGCAATCTAGACATCAGAAAATGCTGGGCCTATTAGAAAGCTATTAATGCTGGGTTCTGCTGGCTTTAGCGCAACAGAGAGGGCAGAACGGCATCCTACATTAGTTCTTCCAAGAGGAAAACAATAGGACCATAAAAGAGAGAACAGGATACTTTCAACATGGAAAAAGCTCTGCCAACCTTTTGGTCCTCTTGAACGGAACTTCTTTGTATGCCGTCTAATCAGCTTCTTGGCTTTTGTTATGGTTAGTTGTCTGGCAAAGGGAGAGAACTCTGCCTCACTTTCACTCCAGTCACCAGGTATCTCATTTTCTGCTTCACCCCTCATTGTCCGAAGCACGAAAGCCTTGGCCTTTCTGCGCTGAGAATTGAAAAGGCCTTTTATAGAGGTGACAAAACCATCACCTGCACCCTCAGGGGGGCGCTTAGGCCAGGATAAAGGGTTCTGCTCGGATTTTCCGGCTGAACCACCATCACTATCACTGAGATTAAGATCAATATCGGGGACACCAGCAGCACCAGCTTCCCTTTGATTATGTGCTTTATCTTTAAACTTCTTGCCCTGCATTAGTATAAAAGACATGGTCACGGAAGTGTTAGTCCTCTTGAGGTAGTCGATGAGTCTGGAGATACTTATTACCGATTATCATACAGCAACAGATAAAGATATTTAATGTGGTCAAATATTGAATGATTACAGATAATGGAAATTGGAAAAAGATAATTTCAAAGGAACTAACCTGCATTCCTGTTACTGATTTTAGGACTCCCCATATGATGTGTTTCTTAACTCTTGAGAATAGCCTCCGCCAGGTTCCAGTAAATTCAACACGATGGAATGTATCCATCAGCAATCTTAAATCACTCACAGCAAATCTTGATCCTTCATATGTAACAAGTAACTCAACCTAGTTCATGCATATTAAACATGTATTAGTTCCGAAAACAAATGAACTGACGAAAGTACAATAAGTTATTAGCCCACATAATGGACTGACCTGACTAATCTTGATATTGTGGAACTCTCTCATTCTTCGAGGCCTAGATTTTTTCTCATCCTGTGCCTTGCCCACCTTTTTCTCTTCATGAGAGGAGCGGCCAGACTTAATTAGTTTTGATTCTTTTGATTTGTTTCTGTTACCTTCATCTGGCTGCTCAATACCGGCAAAGGGCTCACTTGTTGAAGAAGTAACACTTGAGGAGTGCATTTGCAGCATAAGTTCATCAGTAACAGATTCGGCAACATTTTCTTCCCATGTTCTATCAAAGGATGATGTTCGTCTTAGCTCAGGGGTTGAACCGCAAACAATATTAGCTTTTAAGTTCTGCAACTTTGACACCTGCAATATTCAGGCAAGATAAACACATGTTTAATTAAGAGAAAAATGTGAGAATTTTGATAAAAGAAAATTAAGCATCAATGCTGGAGAATTTTCCAATCGATAAGATAAACTTTAGCCCAAAGGGATATTAAGCCACTCTTCACATATCTAGCTAAGAAGCAACAACAGTTAATGGAGGATACGGGACTCACTTGGGAGGAGTCGCCAGAAGAGGGAAACTGACTTGCAGATGTAACTGGTAAAGCGGAGTTGCTTGACTTGGGGCAGACCTGAGGATCTTTTGTTAGATGGTTACTTGACACTGGTGCTTCTTGAATTGATGAGCCTTTCTTGGCACGCCTCGAACCAGCAGTAGTTGAAAACTTCCACACTTCCTTTAAGCACCAAAACATTTAGCAACAATAATGGTTTATTTTCTGAGGAAAAACTTATTAGCACGTTGTGATAAATGGACATTAGACACACCTGCCTGCGCTGGGAGTCTTGCTCTTCTTCTGGGAAAAAGTACTCCCACATCATTCTGTACATTGTCTCAGTCAAATGTATCTTCAAGGGGTAAATCTCCACCTGTGCAACGGAGGAATTTAAACAGGTTATGAAGTATGATAATAGAAAAGGCAAAAATTTGAGAAAAGGGTTAATCTCCCACTCAACTGCCAGAAAATATTTTTGGCATGTTATTCAGTGTGTGAAGAATGCAATGACTACCACAGTGCTCATAAGTGTAAAGTTCCCGAATCTGACAAGTTATCCTTCTCAAAAGGAAGAAAAAACCTAAAGGTTCAAAAGTACTTATCAAAAGAAGCATTACTACCTGGAATAGTTCAAGAGGATAGTTTCCATCTTTTGGAGCCCCCTGCTTAGCATCTACTCGAAGCATCACTTTTCTGTAGCCACGACAAGTGAGACTATATGGTCAGAACTAGTCATTGAAGTAAATATTTAAGTGAATAACTGACAATTCAAACATTTCAGTGGTCATGCTAAAGAAATCAATTGGTAAACTATGGAGGTAGAGGTAAAGCTGCATCATAGCACATTTTCTCCCCTGGTCATGCGGTGTACAGTCCCATGAGTGGCTTCCTTCTTATGGGTCTTCTCAAAAGTATTGATTTCATCGGGTTCGATCATTTTCTTATTTCCTTAGCCATGCCCCTAACTCATTGGATTAGGACTACAACATACTATGTTTCACTCACTCATCAGTTTCAGTTGGGTACCTTATAGAAAACCATTTCAAAGTGAAGTTCCAATACTCAAGTATGTAGTCTTGAGTGTGTGACTAGGAAATTGTTTACAGAGACATACATTATGTGAGAAAGCACGGGAGAAAATAATATATTATTCACACAATACAATGATACAAGAGCCCTATATATAGATAACACATGTCCTACTCCTAATACCTATAGGATTAAGGTTATTTACTCCTATTTGACTACTAAACTAACACTCCCCCTCAAGCTGGTGCATATAAATCAAATGTACCGAACTTGTTACATATATAACTAATACGAGGGTCAGTGAGGGACTTGGTGAAAATATCAGCAAGCTGATCATTCGACTTCACAAATCTTGTAGCAATATCTCTTGAGAGTATCTTTTCTCTGATGAAGTGACAATCAATCTCAATGTGTTTAGTCCTCTCATGGAACACCGGATTTGATGCAATATGAAGGGCAGCTTGATTATCGCACACAAGTTCCATCTGGCTGATGTCTCCAAATTTTAACTCCTTGAGCAATTGTTTGATCCAAATTAGCTCACATGTTGCCATAGCCATTGCTCGATATTCTGCTTTTGCACTAGATCGAGCAACTACATTTTGTTTTTTGCTCTTCCAAGACACCAAATTGCCTCCTACTAAAACACAATATCCAGACGTTCTCAGAAGATGATCCTGCCCAATCAGCATCTGAGTAACCAACGATCTGCTCATGACCTCGATCCTCAAACAATAACCCTTTGCCTGGAGCCGATTTTATATACCGAAGAATGCGGACAACTGCATCCCAGTGGCTATCACACGGAGAATCCATAAACTGACTTATAACACTCACAGGAAAGGAAATGTCAGGTCTAGTCACTGTGAGATAATTTAGTTTACCAACCAATTGCATATATCTTGCAGGATCGCTAAGCGGCTCTCCTTGTCCTGGCAGAAGCTTAGAATTCGGATCCATCGGAGTGTCAATCGGTCTACAACCTGTCATTCTTGTCTCCTCAAGA
>ML270027.1:0-64012 GCA_005239495.1 Nicotiana undulata | reverse complement strand
GGCTGCGATCGCAGAGAAGAAAACACCAGACACCAGAAACTTGCAACATCACACCAGATTTTTGACTCTTTAACACCCCGTTATCTACCCGAAACTCACCCAAGCCCTCGGGTCTCAAAGCAAAAAACACACACGACTCCCAAAACATCTTACAAACTTATTCAAGCATTTAAATCACCAAAATATCATCAAGAACATCGAAACAAACCTCACAACTCTTAGAATTTTCTCAAACTTCATAAACTTCTAAATTTTCCCATTTTTAATCTGAATCACGTCGTTTCAAGTTCGTTTCACACCAAATTTCACAGATAAGACAAATAACATATAATAAACCTATTCCGAGCTCCGGAACCTTAATACGGGCCCGGTAACACGGTTTTCACTTAATAATTCATTTTCGAATTCCTTTATTATTTCCAGAAAACAATTTCCTTTAAAAATTCATTTCTCGGGCTTGGGACCTCGGAATTTGATTCCGGGCATATGCCCAAGTCCCATATTTTCCTACGGACCCTCCGAACAGTCACATCACGGGTCTGGGTCCGTTTACCAAAAAATGTTGACCAAAGTCAACTTTATTCATTTAATTATCATAAATTCTATTTTTTATCCAATTTCAATATAAAGGCTTCCCGGCTACACGCCCGGGCTGCGCACGCATATCGAGGTGAGATTAACGGAGGCTTTCGGGGCCTCGAAACACAGATTTAGCTAGGATTACTTAGGATGACCTTTTGGGTCATCACAACAAATTACATAATTGAAATAAGGAAAGAAGAAGTTATACTATAGCGAGCCTACTGATAGGCACAGAATCTCCAGGATGTCTCAAATGCCATTGGTTCACAACCTTTCACATGATCCAGGTGTGTCAAAGTTCCCTAAGGATCTCAAGGGATCCCGGGCAGTGCTCACACCCAGATTCATAACCAAATTGAGTAAGTGCAATGTGGAAGAGCCAGCCCTAATGTGTCTGAGTTCAGAGGGAGCTCATATGGGTCCCTAAGCAGTCACACATTAGGGGGGCAGGACCTAAACTTCTAAGAGTAGAGTGAGAGTGCTTGACATAGTTTTGAAAGAATTGATTTGAAAATAGTTTGAAAATGATTAGTCAGAAGTCATTTTCTTGAAAGAACAACAGAAGAGTTTTACTCTTAGTGTAAATAGTTTGGAAAGACAGGGAGTAGAACAATCTCAGAACCAGAACATCACACACAGTTCAGGAAACAAACACAAACAGGGAAAGGGGAATTGGGGACAAGTAGTTCCTATGTGAAAGCATAGTTGTACACAGGTTAACACCAGAAAAAATATCACAGAACTTAAACAGTCACAACAATAGTCTATCACAAAGTGTTCATGCCAGGAGCTCAACAACATTAGATTGAAGGGTGCTAAACAGGGTTACACATTAGGTTCAGGGAAGGGTTCAGAATTACATAGTAACCAGAGGTCATGAGTACATGCTCATAGTGTTAGGAAGGCAGAATTGTAGTGGAAAACATGTAAGAGAGAGAGCAATAGACATACTGCACTTAGAGGGAAAAAAGGAAATCACATGGACATAATAGACATGCTAATTGCAAGGTAAACAACATAACCATAAGTAGAAGCATAAGAGAAACAGAAGGAAGTGCAATACAAATATAAACATATTGTTTTGGATGCTGTAAACTTAAACTGAAAACGTACCAGTTGAATGAAAGAATGAGTGCAAAATGGAGAGCAGTAGAGTGAAAAGAAGTAGAGCAGCAGTGTATAGAGCAATAGAACAGTAGAGTAGTAGAGAAAATAGAGCAGTAGAGTCACTCAGTCTTGGCTTTCAACCGACTGAGTGGCAAGTAAGCAGCAAGAGAAGCAAGAGAGTATGTATGTGTGTGTAGGAGAGAGCTTAGAACAGTCTATGTTCGTGTGTGTGTCTCTTATGCTAAAGAGAGAGTAGAGTATTTAGAGTTTTGAAAACGAGTAGTGAAATAAGGTAAGGAGTAATAGTTTAACACAGTTATAGAAATAATGTTCAATCAGAATAGGAGTCATAGTTCAAACGGCACAATTAGAGTTAAATAAGGAAAAGAATCAACTGTAAAACTGATTCTTACTCGAACGACCATATATTATCGGCGTTCGGCCGGACTATGCAAGGATCTTACTCGAACGACCATAGGAGGCCGAAAAACATGGCATGAGATCGGAGATGGGAGTGAGCCGCCTCAGGGTCACTTGAGAGCCTCCACCGGTGACACAGGTGTGAAAGATGGAGCCATAAGGTCGAGGAGAGGTGGAAACTCCATAGTTTTCGGTGAGGAGATGGCCGGAGAGGGGAGAGACAGAGCCCAGGGACGAAGGTTCTAGAGAGATGTGAGAGAATTCAGAGAGAGAGACGGTTGAGTGTTACGAGTGAAGGGGGGAAATGAAACGGGGGGGGGGGGTAGTCTATTAGGCATTAATATGGTAAGTTTTAATCTGGGCCGTTGATTTGAATTAATCAACGGCTCAGATCAAAAGGGGATTGGGCCGGGTAATTGTGAGGATTGGGCTGGGTAGTTAATTGGGTTAGGGGTTTGGTTTCAATTAGGCTAAAATTAAAATTAAAAGTGGCTAAATGTTAAATACCCATTAAAAATAGATAAATAATTTATAAAAAATGGCTAATAATTATAAAAAAAATGAAATTGATGCTAAATAGACTATATTAAGATGATTAACCAGTATTAAAATATAAAATGACTAATTATTGAGTAAAAATAGCATAAAATATGTAATTATGCTATAATTGCAAAATCATTGCAATTATAGCCAAATGGTGTCAATTCGGTTAAATTGTGAAATAATTTGGCCTTAATAGGACCTAAATGATATATTAAATCAGGAAATATTTTTGAAATCATTTGTAATGCAATTTATAATTAATTTTTGGAGATGAAAATACTGGATAAATTAGAATAAATTAATAAAAATGTGAGAAAATTATAGAAAAATACCAATTGTTATAAAAACTGATTTTGAAGGTATATATGCAAGTTCAAAAATAATTTGAGGAAAAATTGGGTATCAACTGGGTGGACAAGTGGGATTGGGTTGCACACCGCAACAGTAGAAATAAGGGTGATATATATATAGGGCGGAGCAATAAGGGTGGACAGGTGGGATCGGGTTGCAGGCCGCAACAAGGAGCAATAAGGGAGAATATTTATGTTTTACCGGTTATATGATGAAGACTGGAATACTCACTGTTTTATTTTGTTGTTCCCATATTTTTCTTTTATCGTTATTTAAATTGTAACTTGGAAATTTTCGTAAGGATTGGTTATAGTGGAGATCTGGAAAGATAACTGAGTTAATTAATTATTTACTACAAATTATTGTTTATTTAGTTTAGTATTTTCTTTTTGCTTTATTAAACACCGTATACATGTTATATTATAAATGCCCCGCCGCAGCCTCGTCACTACCTCGTCGAGGTTAGGCTCGACACTTACCAGTACATGGGGTCTGTTGTACTGATACTGCACTCTGCACTTCTTGTGAAGATCCAGGTTCTGGTCAGAGTTGATTTTTGAGCAGTAGTTGATCATTCGCACGGAGACACGAGGTAGATCTGCTGGCGTTCGCAGATTCCTGGGGTCTTCTCCATATCATTTAATTACTATTTTATTTAATTCAAAACAGTCATATATCTTCTTTGAGCCTAATACTTGTAGTAAATTCTTAGTTGTTCATGAATTGTGACTCCAAACCCTGGGTAGCTAGATGTTAGTATTAACTTCGAGTTTTGTTTCATTATTTCACACATTATTCTAGATTCATTTATTAGATAATATTAGACCTCGTATTATGTTTTAATTGTTTTAAATATTGAATCTTTCTAACATTGGCTTGCCTAGCAAGTATGGTGTTAGGCACCATCACGATCCCGAGGGTTGAGAATTTGGGACGTGACAAGTTGGTATCAGAGCACTAGGTTGCCTAGGTCTCACAATTCAGGAACAAGCTTAATAGAGTCTGAGGGATCGGTACGGAGACGTCTGTACTTATCTCTCAGAGGCTATAAAGTTAGGAACAATTTCACTTCTATTCTACTCTATCGTGTGAATTTATTCTATCATTGATGATTGAACTCGTCTATTCTTGTTCTCTCGCAAATCTCAACAACACGCAATGCGTCTACAACCGGACAAGAAATAGAGCCCCAACGACAACCACGATTAGGGGAAGAGGCAGAGGCAAAGCTCAGTCCAGAGCTCGAACATTAGCACCTATTGTAGAGCTTCAAGTGGATCTAGAAGCGGAGGTTCTAGCTCAGTCGGTACATGTTGAACCAGTTCAGGTTCCAGAAGGATTCATAGCTACTCTAGTATTGCAGAACATGGGAATAGTTGAAAGAAATGGGGTTGATATTGATGTGTTTCAGATGACGGATTCCACCAAGAGTTGGTGGGAAGATTATGTATTTACTAGACCAGTTGTGTCTCTAACTGAAGATGCAAACGTATTGAGAGATCACCCAGTGAATCATGTAGGGGTGCAACGGACCTTGGCATCTGGTTGATTTATATGAGCTGTGAAGTTTAACATTATGGATTATCGACGTTGTGACCTATGACTTCGTGCCAAGTGGGGAAGTCCACTATCAAGGAATAGATTGCGGGGTCATGTGTTATGTCGGTTTTGTCCTAGAATGTATAAGGCCTGAGATTTTGCAAGAGATAAAGTTGGAACTCGCGGTATGCCTGCCTCCTTAATAACCCTATACCTCAATCCCAAATGAGTTATATAAACAACTTTAAATCTACAGAAGGTCTACTCAGCGTGGAAGTCACGGTTGCGGATTTTGGGGTGCTTCAGATGGAGTACAATGGTTGACGAGCTTCTAGACTATGTGGTTCGTGCCAAGATTTATCTGTATAAAGCTCTAATTTTGTGATCATTGTGCATCAATAGGGATAAGAGTTAACCCAAAGAATAACGAAGAGTATATGAATAAACGGGGTAGCTCAGCAGTGTTGAGTCAGCATTTAAAAGAAAAAGTTGGCCACCGGTGTTCGTGGCAAGCCTACGAAGAGGACGACCACCCATTGCAACACCAACTACTTGGCTTAGTTCTCATAAATGCTTTTGAAAGAGTTTGTTTCTAGGGCTCTCCATAATGCGTGGCGCATAAGGTTTAAACGGTTGCGTCAAGGAACCATGACGGTATCGGAATATGCCATCAGGCTCGATAAATTAGCCTGTCATACTCATACTTCGGTGTAACGACCCAATTTCCTCTCTGTTGGGTTTTGTGATGGCACCTAGTCTTAAGGACTAGGTAAGCCTAATATTTATTGAAAACAACCATAAAAAATATAGCAGTCTCGATGTAGAAATCTTCACAAAACTTATAGATTCCCAAAATCGGTAGTACAAGTCATAAGCTTTACAGAGTTTCGCTACAACTTCTAAACACTACTATATGGAAATAAGTACAACAATGTGAATACAAAATAGGAAGGGGACTCTAAAGCCTGCCAACGCAACACCAGAGTTACCTTGAGTCTCCTCGGCAAGAATCCGCACAGCTACTAACGAACAATACCTGGATCTGCACAAAAATGTGCAGGAGTGTAGTATGAGCACACCACAGCGGTGCCCAATAAGTATCAAGACTAACCTCGGTGAAGTAGTGACGAGGACTAGTCAAGACACCCACTGGTCTAATAAACTAAACAAGCATAAGTATAGGAGTAACGGAACATGACATCTATCTAATGACTACACAACATGGCTAACAACATAACAACTACAAGAAGGAAGGAAAAACAGTAAATAGCAACAGAACACCATAATAATACACAGAAGGAAGGATGGGAACACAACCCAAATCCGAAAATCACAATACAGTAAAGGCAAGTACTAACTTAGCACTGTAATAGTTTCCTCATCAGGCCTTAGCCAACAATCCCAATAAATTAGTTAAATTCTTCAAGTGTAAACTTTCACCCATAAGTTTCTGTACTGAAATATTTAGAATGTAATCCTTTCCAATAGGAAATTCTTTTGAAATATATATTCCCTTCGAATAAAAAGTTTTCAAATAAATATTCTTCAAACATAGTTCTCCAAGATAATTACTTTTCAAATATAAACTTTCCAAATAATGTCCTTCGAACATAGTTCTTTCAAGATAAATGTTTTTCAAATATTCTTCTCAAACAAATGTCATTCAAACATTGTTTCTTTAAGATAAATACTTTTCAAATATATTTTCATAAGCAAAATTTTTCAAGTGTAGGTCACTCGGTGACACCTAAGCATAGAAGCTTAACGACTCTGAACATAGATACATCAATAGGGGAATCTACCGGAATACGTCTGTAGTCCAAAAATACATATGCAGTACACGGGGATATCCCGGAATACGTCCGTAGTCCCAAAAGAAATATGCAGTACAAGGGGATCTCCCGGAATACGTCCGTAATCCCAAAATAAATATGCAGTGCAACCAACAGAGATAACAACTATAACACGATCGAAGCCTCATACATAATCACAAAAAGTACTAAATCAACAATGACAGAAATGCAAAGTACGACGAGCAAATCAACACAAGAACTTGAATCACAAGAACGGTAGAACTCACTCACAAGGAATAGCCACAAAAAAGAAATGCTAGGCGCAAGGAGAAACAACTTAACGAGAAAAATGAAACAAAATGTAGCAACGGTTTCACAATATTCAAGTCAACAATAGGAAGCGAACACGAGTCAAGTAGTTCCAAATAAAGGCAAGTCAACTAAGACGTAGGTTATCTGAAATTCTTTTGAAGTCGAGTAAATTCGAGGGATATTCAACAATTCAAGTAAGGGTAAGCAGCAATAGATGATCATAACTCCAATTAAGACTAAACGATTATAGGATGAAATAATAACAACTTCAGTTAAAGATAAGCAATTATGGAAATATAGCACGACGATAGAACCGGTAAAATCTTAAGTTAAGTCAAATCAGGGTCAAGTAGACAGTAAGGGTGAATCCTAAAGCAATTATCTGTAATCAAAGCATGTAGAGGTTAAAGTAGAAAATAGGAATTCAAACGTATCAAAAACAACTTCATACACGGTGAATATAAGGACCTAAGAACCCTAAAAATCCAACTTCCCACAAATAAGTCCGAGCACGCACTCGTCACCATGCGTACATAGACTACAATCAACATAGAAAACTCAAATCCTAAGGGTAGTTCCCCCACATAAAGTTTGGCAAGATACTTACCTCATTTCGCAACAAATGCAAGATTCCAATAAACATTCGCCTCGCGAATTTGTGTCCGAAAGCTTTAAAACACAAACAATTCAATATACTCAATACGAATTGTAGGAATTAATTCCATATGAAATTACTAATATTCCGGATTAAAATCCAAAATTTATTTAAAAATCAACATGGGGGACCCACGTTTGAGAATCTAGGAAAACACACGAAATCCGAACACCCAATCCGATACGAGTTCAACCATGCAAAAATTATCGAATTCCGACATCTGATTGCCTTTCAAATCTTCAATTAAAGTCTTTTGAAGATTTCTACCATTTTCAACCCAATCCTTACTCATTTGAACTCAACAATCTTCCAACAAACGTTATTTGTACTTACATGTATTCATAATACTCTTACACTCAAGAATCATACTCCTAATCACCTATCTTTACCCCCCAAACTCGAAATTAAGGACTAGGGTATGAAATCCTTACATCTTAGATGAAGATCTTGTGATTGGGTTTCTTGATTCTTGAAGATTGATGCAAGATTAGATGATTTGAATGTTGGGTTTCCTCATTCTCTCTATAAAAAGCTCTCACCTCTCTCTAGAATACTTAGAAAATCACCCCAAAGCCTATTTATCAAAATGGGATCGGGTTATGAAAATAGGAAAATGAAGCCTCCGAAACCAGGTTTGCGATTGAAGAATGCATCTCACAATAGCTATGCGGGTCGCGGAATTGATCGCAAAATAGGTGCCCAGAACTAGGCTACACTGGGCCATTTTACGACCATTTTGCGGTCGCAGAATGAATTTGCGGTCGCACAATTGGGCGCAGAATTGCATTTTTCAGCTTTTAGTAATTTGGTTATAACTTTGTGTAAGAGTGTCCAAATGACTAACGGTTTGAATCGTTGGAAACTATACTCAAAGAACTTTCATTTGATAGGGTTTTCATCATATAACACCTTATATGTATATGTAGATATGCTCATTCGGTCAACTCTTTCCATTTAAGCTTCAAAATAAGATTTGTTTTCTTTAAATTTAATTCCTAATCTTACGAAAACCAAACTCGACCACACATGCGGGTCATAATGCATATTACGAAGCTACTTGAGGCCTTTAGTCGTTGAACGAGGCATAATTTTTTAAAATGACAAGTCGGGTCGTTACATCTTCCCCCTCTTAAAACAAACGTTCGTCCTCGAACGTGCCAAGAATCGCGTCGAAGTCATCAAATCACAGAATGCACACTTCCACATACACCTGCGGGTGATCCTATGTCACCCCAATCTATATAAACCTGACGACACCATATCAACTGTAATATAGCCTTTCCACCAACACTGATATAAGACTCGTACCCCAAATTCTCACCTTCGATTCATTTACAAAAGACCCGATTTTAAATCCATGTCCGGTATCGGTCTCAACCAGCTGCAACAACTCATGCCTACACCCACAAGGTACGACCACACAACATAACACGCCACATATAGGCCCTTAATAAAACTTCTTATCATGATAGCTGCCCGAAATCAACCCAGCATCGGCAATTAGCCTCATATTCGATAGAATTCTGTTTCAAACCTCCATAACACTGATAATAATGAAAGGAACATGAAGACCTCATAATTTGACACCAGAATCACCAAGCCACAACTAACACCACCGGGCACACACACCCGCAAGCAAAAACTCAAGAAGCACCAGACGAAAATGACTAGATATCAAAAGAGAAACACATAAGGGAACTACCAAACAAGCCCGACGGGCAAAACTCTCTATCAATACTAACCTACAAAAACAATATAACAAGGAAAGAATTAAAGCATATGAACAAATCACAAGGGGTCACGAGGGTCTCGCCTTCAACTCTAAATCACATATCGAATATATATCATACGAATTGAAATCTTACACTAACTCAGCTCTGCCAATAATCACAACACTCACTGAACTCTCACCCGGTAGAGTATCAAATCATAGCTCGTAACCAAAATACTCAGGAAAATCACACCAAGCTTACGATAATTAACAACAAGGACTCACTTCTAGTCATCACTCTCAATGATGAATAAGAACAACGATAGACACAATCTACCACTTATAGAATCTCCCAACATGAGCAAACACGAAAATAGAGTGCAAAGCATGAAACTCACTCATAAATGAAGTAACAAATAAGGGAACTCGTCTCGACCAGCAGAGCTATAAGGAAATACAAATGGTGCCCCTCTGTAACAGATCAAAACATATTTGTGTGATAATATTTGGCACAACCGCCTCCAGCCTACTATATGAAACACATCCACGGGCCGGGCCTCCCCCTCTTGGGTGCCCTTTACTCGCATGAATACCCTGTTGTAACACATCTGCCCGGAGCCCGGGACAATCTCTCACCATGTGGCTGATATCTCCATAATCAAAACAACCTCTCCACTTACGTGGCGGTGGAAACTGCGTTGTAAGAATACTCTGAGACCCATGATCACCTGCAATACTGCACGACACCGGAAGTGCAAACTGAACTGTCTAACCCACAAAACTTCTACCATGTCGCACCCTGCCTCCAAAATAAGGGCCAGTAGATCTCTCTGGTCACGAGGCCTCCTTGCCTCTCCGTCCTCTCTCTCCTGACCTCGTCTGTCCTCTCACTCCCTGTCCCACATTCCCTCTAACCAGTGAGCGATCCTTACCACCTGCTGAATCGAGGCATCTGACTCCAACTCTCTATTCATGCTAAACGAAATATCATGCCTAAGTCCCTCAATAAATCTACAGACTCGCCTTCTAACCGTAGCAACAAAGGTAGGTGCATGTTTGGCCAAATCGGTGAATCTGACGGCATACTCTGATACTAACATAGTGCCCAGACGCAACTGCTCAAACTCCATGCGCCATGCATCCCAAAGGGACTGAGGTACAAACTTTCTCAAAAACATCTCTGAAAACTGAACCCATATAAGTGAAGCTGCATTGGCCGGGCTACCCAACTTATATGCCTGCCACAACTGATAAGCTGCTCCCTGAAGTTGGAACGTAGTAAAAGCAACCCCACTCGTCTCAACAATACCCATAGTGTAGAGAATGCGATGGCACTCCTCTATGAAACCCTGTGCGCTCTCTAAAGCAAAACCAGTGAATGTAGGAGGGTCATATTCCTTCAACCCTGCAACTCAAAATTTCCCTCCTTCTGATGATGCTGCCCTGACCAAGGGTTGAACTGGAATCACAGGATGTGTCTCCATGACACCTGGAACTTGACCAACGTGAACTCGCTGCTCTGGAGTGCGGGTGGCGGGAGTCTGAGCCCCTCCCCCAGTCTATGAAGTAGATGGTGCAACCAGAATCAACCCCGCCTAAGCTAATGTATCAAACATGCTCAGGAATTGTGCTAAAGTCTCCTGAAGTCCAGGGATAACAACAGACGCCTCTGGTACCTATCCCCCAACTAGAGCTGATGGCGGCTTCTCAACTGCTGCTCTAGTAGGTGCTCCAGCTGTGGCACGTACTCCTCGTTGACCTCTGCCTCTGCCTCTTGCGACACCTACTCTTGGAGCAGCGCCATCGATAACTGCAGATCGTGTACTCACCATCTGTGAGAGAATGGAGTGAGAAATGTTCAAACTCTGAGATCAATAAGCTCGCACGATAGGAATGAAAGAAGTAAGATTGTCCTAATAGCTCTGTAGCCTCTCGATTATAAGTACAGACGTCTCCGTACCGATCCGCAAGACTCTACTAAACTCGCGTATGACTTGTAGCACCTATGAACCTAGAGCTCTGATGCCAACTTGTCACGACCCAATTTCCCCTCTGTTGGGTTTCGTGATGGCACCTAGTCTTAAGGACTAGGTAAGCCTAATATTTATTGACAACATCCATAAAAAATATAGAAGTCTCGATGTAGAAATATTCACAAAACTTATAGATTCTCAAAACCGTTAGTACAAGTCATAAGCTTTACAGAGTTTCGCTACAACTTCTAAACACTACTATATGGAAATAAGTACAACAGTGTGAATACAACATAATAACTACAAGAAGGAAGGAAAAATAGTAAATAGCAACGGAACATAATAATAATACACAGAAGGATGGTCGGGAACACAACCCAAATCCGGAAATCATAATACAGTAATTGCAAGTAGTAACTCAGCACTGCAATAGTTTCCTCATCAGGCCTTAGCCAACAATCCAAATAAATTAGTTAAATTCTTCAAGTGTAAACTTTCACCCGTATGTTTCTATACTGAAATCTTTAGAATGTAATCCTTTCCAATGGGAAACTCTTTTGAAATATATATTCCCTCCGATTAAAAAGTTTTCAAATAAATATTCTTCAAACATAGTTCTCCCAAGATAATTACTTTTCAAATATAAACTTTCCAAATAAATGTCCTACGAACGTAGTTCTTTCAAGATGAATGCTTTTCAAATATTCTTCTCAAATAAATGTCATTCAAACATAGTTTTTTTAAGATAAATACTTTTCAAATCAAAATTCTTCAAGTGTAGGCCACCCTGTGACACCTAAGCATAGAAGTTTAACGGCTTTGAACACAGATATATCAATAGGGGAATCTACCGAAATACGTCCTAGTCCCAAAATACATATGCAGTACATGGGGATCTCCCAGAATACGTCCGTAGTCTCAAAATAAATATGCAGTAAATGGGGATCTCCCGGAATATGTCCGTAGTACCAAAATAAATTTGCAGTTCATGGGGATCTCCCAGAATACGTATGTAGTCCCAAAATAAATATGCAGTACAGGGGGATCTCCCGGAATACGTCAGTAGTCCCAAATGAAATATGCAGTACATGGGGATCTCCCGGAATACGTTTGTAGTCCCAAAATAAATATGCAGTGCAACCAACAGAGATAACAACTATAACACGATAGAAACCTTGTACATCATCACAACAAGTACTAAAGCAACAATGACAGAAATTCAAAGTACGACGAGCAAATCACTTTAAGAATTAAATCACAAGAACGGTATAACTCACTCACAAGGAATAGCCACAGAAAAGAAATGATAGGCGCAAGGAAAAACAGCTTAACGAGGTAAACGAAACAAAATGTAGTAATGGTTCCACAATATTCTAGTCAACAATAGGAAGCCAACACGAGTCAAGTAGTTCCAAATAAAGGCAAGTCAAATAAGACATAGGTTATCTAAACTTCTTTTGAGGTCGAGTAAATTCGAGGGATATTCAACAATTCAAGTAAGGGTAAGCAGCAACATGTGATCATAACTCGAATTACGACTAAACGATTATAAGATGAGATAATAACAACTTCAGTTAAAGATAAGCAGTTATGGAAATATAGCATGACAATAGAACCAGTAAAATCTTCAGTTCAGTCAAATCAGGATCAAGTAGACAGTAAGGGTGAATCCTAAAGCAATTATCTCTAATCAAAGGATGTAGAGGTGAAACAAGCAAATAGGAATTCAAACGTATCAAGAACAACTTCAGACACGGTGAATATAAGGACATAAGAACCCTAAAAGGCCAACTTCCCACAAATAAGTCCGAGCACGCACTCGTCACCTCGCATACATAGACTACAATTAACATAGAAGACTCAAATCCTAAGGGTAGTTCCCCCACACAAAGTTAGGAAAGATACTTTCCTTGTTTCGCAACCAAATTCAAGATTCCAATAAACCTTCGCCTAGTGAATTCGTGTTAGAAATCTTCAAATCTAATCACCAACAATTCAATATACTCAATACAAACCGTAGGAATTAATTCCATATGAAATTGCTAATATTCCGGATTAAAATTCGAAATTCATTTAAATCGACAGCAGGACCCACATTTCGAATCTCGGAAAACTCACAAAATTCAAACACCCGTTCCGATACGAGTTTAGCCATATAAAAATTATCGAATTCCGACATCGGATTGCCTTTCAAATCTTCAATTAAAGTCTTTTGAAGATTTTTACCATTTTCAACCCAATCCTTTCTCATTTGAACTCAGCGATCTTCCAACAAACCTTATTTGTACTTACATGTATTCATAATAATCTTACACCCAAGAATCATACTCTTAATCACCCATCTTTACTCCCTTAACTCGAAATTAAGGAGTAAGGTATGAAATCCTTACCTCTTAGATGAAGATCTTGTGATTGGGTTTGATTCTTGAAGATTGATGCAAGACTGGATGATTTGAATGTTGGGTTTCCTCCTTCTCTCTCTAAAAATATCTCACTTCTATCTAGAAGTCTCAAAAAATAAACCCTAAAGCCTATTTATCAAAATGGGGTCGAGTTATGAAAATAGGAAAATGAAGCCTCCGAAACCAAGTTTTCGATCGCAGAATGCATAACAATAGCTATGCGGGTTGCGGAATGGATCGCAAAATAGGTGCCCAGAACTGGGCTACACAGGGCCATTCTATGACCATTTTGTGATCGCAGAATGATTTTGCGGTTCGCATAATTATTTTGCAGTCGCACAATTGGCCGCATGATCGCATTTTTCCAGCTTTTTGTAATTTTGTCATAACTTTGTGTAGGAGTGTCCAAATGACGAACAATTTGAGTCATTGGAAACTAGACTCAAGTACCTTTTATTTGATAGGTTGTGAATCATATAACACCTTATATATATGTAGATATGATCGTCCAAAGTGTGGTGTTGTGCGTACTCATTCGAAATTTTAGACTATCATGTAATTTTCTAACTTGGCTTAGACTTAGGTCTTTCCTTAGACCCCATGTCTCTTATAATATGCATCTTACACTTATTATCATATCCAGTTGAATCCATCATATTATTAGTCCTCGTCCACACATAAAATAATATAATTAGAACACATCAACTTTCTAATTTTGCCAAAATGCACCGAATTGTTCTACGGACTTCCAACCCCAATTTCGGACATACGCCTAAGTCTGAAATAATCATAAGAAGCTATTGACATCATTAAAATTCCATTATGAGGTCTTTTGCTCAAAAGTCAACTCTCTGATCAACTCTTTCCATTTAAATTTCAAAATAAGATTTTTTTTCTTTAAATTTAACTCTGAATCTTACGAAAAACCAAACTCGACCACACATGCTGATCATAATGCATATTATGAAGATGCTCGAGGCCTTTAGTCATTGAACGAGGCATTAATTCTTAAAACGACAAATCAGGTCGTTATATTCGGTTCATATATCCAGAGAGTGAGTCCACAAACTCATTAAAGGACTCAATTATGAACGTAAAGTTTTGTACGATTCAGGGCAGGTTGATACTTTATTTTGGCTAGTGATAGAAATTTCCTAGATGTTAGAGTGTGTCCGGAATGAGGAAAAGAGGAAGTTAAGGAGACTATGAGGTCTCGAGGTTCTAAAAGATTTAGTGGATTCTACTCTGCAACAACAAAGTCTTATGGCAGGGGCTCGGGCAATCGGCCAACCAAGTCCATATATCTGATTACTCGGGGTGCTCTGATGAGTTCTTTTAATGCACCACCGCTATGAGATTCCTACAACTATTATTCCAGTTATTTGGCATAAACTTGGTATGAGCAGCCGAACCCAAAAAAGGGGTTGCTATGGATGTGGCGATACTAGGGACATCCTAAGAAAATTTTCTAGACTTGGGAGAGACATATTTCATCAAAGCACTCAGGCTACGTGCTCCATTGCAGTTACAACTCAACTTACATGACCAACTAAGGGAAGGGGTCGGAATGTCGAAGGTGGAGGTCAAACTCCTAGAGGTGGAGACCCAGCTTGTTGATATATTTTCTATGGTGTGGCTGAGGTTGCTACACCAGATGGTGTCATTACAAGTACAATCTCTAGTTATTATAAAGTGACAATTTCCTTAACTTGATTCGATTATGAGTATCTAGGAAAGTCCTCTTAATATGCTCCACTCATGGGTGAGCTTCGTAACCCTAAAATCTACTTATGTGAATACTCATATTAGGAGATTCTATGGAGATTACTATGTCTATCATTACGTGTTGTAATTTTGTTTAATGGAAAATATTTAAAGGAAGAAAATGGAATGTTTTGATTGGCACAATGTGCATATTACTTGTGATTCAGAACTGAGGGTGTGATCCTCGCATTTTAATATGATTTGATATGTTTAAATCGGGCTACGAGCCGCGGTGGAAGTTATATAAGGACGAGATCCTTGTGATGAAAAATTCTTGTGTTTAAATTCTCCCTTGTGAAATTAAAATTTGTACTATAGTACTAATAGGGAGTCATGCATATTAGGTTCATTTGAAAACTTTTGTATAAAATTATCTGTGCATAATTTTCCAAATCCATGTTATAATTATTGAGCTTTAACCTACGAGGTAGGTTCCCGCCCATGTGGCGTTAAATGAGACGCGTTAATTCGGGTAAATAATTATGAGTTCTTCATGCATCACATCTCGTTATCAGTATTGTGAAAGTTTGAACAGAGATTATTTTTAACGTGAAGTTATTTGATGATTATGTATTTGACTATGAACAACTATTAAGATCATATTGAGCCAAAATGGTGTTCCATTAAAATGGTCGGGCGAGTGTAAGGCGAGCTTTCAGAAGCTCAAGACAGCCTTGACTTCAGCACCGGTGTTGGTGTTACCATCAGGTTCAAGATGCTTCACGGTATATTATGATGCCTCCCGTGTTGGGCTTAGAACAGTATTGATGCAGGAAGTTAGGGTGATTGCATATGCGTCGCGGCAGTTGAAAGTTCATGAGAAGAATTATCTTGTTCATGACTTAGAGTTGGCAGCCATTGTTCACGCATTGAAGATTTGGAGGCACTATCTCTATGATGTGCCGTGTGAGGTTTTCACGGATCATCTTAGTCTTCAGTACTTCTTCAAGCAAAAGAATCTTAATTTGAGGCAAAGAAGATGGTTAGAGTTATTGAAGGATTATGATGTCACTATATATTATCTTCCGGGGAAGGCCAATGTGGTGGCTGATGCATTGAGTAAGAAGGCAGTGAGTATGGGCAGCCTTGCATTCATTCCAGTCGGGGAGAGATAGTTAGCTTCAAATATTTAGACTTTGTCTAATCAGTTCGTGAGGTAGGATATTTCGTCCAGCCATGTTTTAGCTTGTACAATCGCTCGGTCTTCTTTATTTGAGCGTATCAGAGATCGGCAGGATGATGACCCGCATTTGATGTTCCATAGGGACACAGTTTGACACGGTGGTTCCAAGCAGGTTACAGTTGGGGATGACGGTGTTTGAGGATGCATGGTCGTATATGTATGCCTAATGTTGATGGGCTTCGTGAGTTGATCCTTGAAGAGGCTCACAGTTCTAACTATTCTATTCACCGGGGTGCTGCCAAAATGTACCAAGACATGCGACAACATTATTGGTGGAGAAGGATGAAGAAGGATATTGTTGCTTATGTGGCTTGGTGATTGAATTGTCACCAGGTGAAGTATGAGCATCAGAGACCCGGTGGGTTGCTTCACCAGATAGAGATTCCTGAGTGGAATTGGGAGCATATCACTATGGACTTCGTTGTTGGACTTCCACGAACTCAGAGGAAGTTCGATGTCATTTGAGTTATTGTGGATAAGCTGACTAAATCAGCACATTTCATTCTGGTGGCAAGTACTTATACATCGGAGCGTTTGGCAAAGATATATATATTCGGGAGATCGTTCTCCTTCACAGTGTGCCCGTGTCTATCATTTCTAATCGAGGTATGCAGTTTACCTCGCACTTTTGGAGGGCAGTTCAGCGTGAGTTGGGTACACAGGTTGAGTTGAGCACAACATTCCATCCTCAGACGAATGGGCAATCCGAGCGTACTATTCTGATCTTGGAGGATATGCTCCGCGCTTGTGTTATTGACTTTGGAGATTCTTGGGATCAATTCTTGCCGTTAGCGGAGTTTGCCTACAATAATATCTACCAGTCAAGTATTCAGATGGCTCCCAACGAGGCATTATATAGTAGACAGTGCAGATCGCCAGTTGGATGGTTTAAGCCGGGAGAGGCTCGGTTATTGGGTACAGACTTAGTTCAGGAGGCCTTAGACAAGGTCAAGATCATATAGGACCGACTTCGTATAGCTCAGTCTAGTAAAAAGAGTTATGCTGACCATAAAGTTCGTGATTTGGCATTCATGGTTGGAGAGGGTATTACTTCGGGTATCACCCATGAAGGGTGTTATGAGATTTGGGAAGAAGGGCAAGTTGAGCCCTAGGTATATCAAACCATTTGAGATTCTCGAGAGAGTGGGGGAGGTAGCTTATAGACTTGTAATACCTCCAAGGTTATCCTCAGTTCATCCGGTATATCATTTGTCTATGCTCCAGAAATATCATGGTGACCCGTCCCACGTGTTAGATTTCAGCTCTGTCCAATTGGACAAGGATTTGACTTATGAGGAGGAGACGCTAGCCATTCTAGACCGGCAGGTTCGTTAGTTGAGGCCAAAGAGTTACCCTTCAGTTCGAGTGCATTGGAAAGGTCAGCCTGTTGAGGCAGCTACTTGGGAGTCCGAGTATGACATGCTGAGTAGATATCCACACTTGTTCGCCAGTTCAGGTACTTTTCTATGTCCGTTCGAGGACGAACGTTTGTTTTAGAGGTGGAGATTGTGATGATCCAAAGGGTCATCTTATGAATTAAGACTCCATTCTGGGCTCATTAGCCTTAAAAAGATTAATTTTATTTATCTTTATTTGTGTGCGCAGTCCGGGCGTGAATCCGGAAAGCCTTTATGTGAAAATGTCTGAAATAATAATTTTTGAGAGTTAAAATTGATTTTTAGTTGACTTTGGTCTGCGTTTTGAGTAAATGGACCTGGACCCGTGTTCCAACGGTCCCGGAAGGTCCTTAGTAAAATATGGGACTTGGGCGTATGCCCGAAATTGAATTCCGAGGTCCTTATCTTTAGAAATCAATTTTTGAAGAAAATTGTTATACCTGATTTCAAAGGAAATAAAGAAATGAATTAAATTTTGAATTCGTGGTATCGAGCCCGTATTTTTGGTTTCGGAGCTCGGTACAGATTTGTTATAACATATATGTCATGTCTGTGAAATTTGATGGAAAACGGTAGAACGCCAGAAACTCCCCCATTTTTCTTTCACTTAAGACACAAAAAGAAGAACAGCCGCCCACCCCTCTGAACTTTCGATCTCGCTCACTTGAGAGAACTAATAACGGCAACCCCTAAACAGCCATCACCCAACCACACCTCATTCAGAGAAGCCATAGCCGATCGCGATGTAGTAGCCAAAGTGAAGAAATTTGAAAATAAAGTAGTATGTGAAGTTTATGTGTCAGTGGTTACTTGACCATTGCCTTGATGGCATGGAATTTATAACTAAATTTGTAGATAAAGATGTTCTGAGTAGACTTAGAATGGTTGCCTCATCGAACTGTTGCCGAATAACTTATACAAAAACCTCCTTTTTTATTTTTCTTCTCGTCGTTAGCCATTTTTTTGTTTCATACTCACCTTCGTCGGCGAGCTACTGACAAGAGGATTTTGGCTACTAAAGAGAGTCCATTTCCAGTTCGAGTTCATGTTGTCGATCGAGGTCTCCAGTCGTGGTCTCTTTTTCGGTCGAAAGCTTATCGCCGATTCTTAAACTTTGCTCTGTCGATTCGAGTGGGTTGGAGGTGAATTCTAAAGGAAAGGTTGTACTTGAGCAGTGAGTGGCCTGCGAAATTGAGGTAAGTGTTTGGTCTAACCTTTGACTTGAGGGAATAAGAATACGCGACTTAAATGCTATGTGAAATTGCATGTGTGTGGTGTATAGGTGAGGTGACGAGTATCTATGCACCACCAAATTATCTGTTTAGCATGTTCCCTTCCCTGTTTCCAATTTATTATATTCATGTCTTAATTGTTCCATCATTATTGATGCTTCCATGTCTACTTGTTGTTGTTAGAGATCGTCTTCCTTTATTTTTGAGCAGATCCAGGTTCCGGTCAGAGTTGATTTTTGAGCAGTAGCTGATCATTCGCACGGAGACACGAGGTAGATCTGTTGGCGTCTGCAGATTCCTGGGGTCTTCTCCATATTATTTAATTATTGTTTTATTTAATTCAAAACAGTCATATATATCTTCTTTGATCCTAATATTTGTAGTAAATTCTTAGTAGTTCATACATTGTGACTCCAAACCCTAGGTAGCTAGATGTTAGTATTAGCTTCGAGTTTTGTTTCATTATTTCACACATTATTCTGGATTCATTTATTTGATAATATTAGACCTCGTATTATGTTTTAATTGTTTTAAATGTTGAATCCTTCTAACATTGGCTTGCCTAGCAAGTATGGTGTTAGGCGCCGTCGCGATCCCGAGGGATCGGTACAGAGACGTCTGTACTTATATCTCAGAGGCTATAAAGTTAGGAACAATTTCACTTCTATTCTACTCCATCGTGCACATTTATTCCATTATTGATGATTGAACTCGTCTATTCTTGTTCTCTCGCGAGTCTCGACAACACGCAATGCGTCTACAACCGGACAAGAAATGGAGCCCCAACGACAACAATCGTATCTCAGGCTGGAAGAGGAGTCCAGACTCCTGCTACCCACACTCCCGATCAGACTACTCCTCAGATTCAGACCCCAGCAGCCAATCCAGTTGGGGTAATTCAGCCAGTTGCCGCAGCACCGCTTCTTGATGGGGAAGCTATGTCCTCTGATGCTTTGTGGAGACTAGACAGGTTTATCAGGCTTTTCCCTGTTCATTTCAGTGGTGCTTATTCAGAGGATCCTCAGGAATATCTTGATAGTTGTCATGAGGTTCTTCGGAACATGGGTAATTTGGAGACCAATGGAGTCGACTTTGCCGCTTTTCAGATGACTAGTTCTGCCAAGAAATGGTGGAGAGATTACTTGCTGAATAGACAAGTTGGGTCACCTGCTCTGACTTGGGACTAGTTTTCGCACCTCTTTTTGGAAAAGTTTTTGCCTATCACTACTAGAGAGGAGAATTGTCGTCAGTTTGAGTGTCTTCAGTAGGGCAGCATGACACTCACCAGTATGAGACCCGCATTGTGGATCTGGCTCGTCATGCTATTCTTTTGTTACCCACAGAGAGAGATAGATAGATAGATAGATAGATAGAGAGAGAGAGAGAGAGAGAGAGAGAGAGAGAGAGAGAGAGAGAGAGAGAGAGAGAGAGTCAAGAGATTTATTGAGGGCCTTGCTCAGCCCATCAGGTTGGAGATGGCTAAGGAGACATAGACCGATATTTCCTTTCAGGATGCGGCCAATGTGGCTAGAAGAGTTGAGATGGTTCTTAGATTGGGAGGTCAGAGTTCAGACAAGAGACCTTGCTATTCCGCTGGATTCAACGGTGCCTCATCTGGAGGCGGGGCTACTCTCTGCAGAGGCCATTCTTCTAGGCTATTTCATTCGGCACTTCAAGCATCTCATGGTACCTCAGGTGGTCGTGGTTCTTACTTGACTTATTCTGATCAGCCAGCTCCTATCAGTGCACCTCCTCTCTAGAGCTTTCAGAGAGGTTATTCTAGTCGACAAGGTCAGATTGCCGACCAGCAGTCTCAATAGCCGAGGTCTTGTTAAACTTGTGGTGACCCGAGGCACATTTCTAAATATTGCCCTCGCATGTCAGATAGTTCTCCGTATCAGGGTTCTCGTGTTATAGTTCCGGCACCAACTATCGCATCACCTGCCCATCAAGCCAGGGGTAGGGGTCAGGTAGCCAGAGAGATTGTTAGAGGTGGAGGCCATCCCACTGGAGGTGGAGGTCTACCTGTCGGAGGTTGTCCCAAAGACGTGGTTCAGGGTGGTGGGGCACAACCCTGATTGTATGCATTTCCAGCCAGACCTGGGGCGGAATCCTCTGATGGTGTTATCACATGTACTATTTTTGTTTGCAATAGAGATGATTCCGTTCTGTTTGATCCGAGGTCTACTTATTCTTATGTATCATCCTATTTTGGTTATGCCCCGCGATTCCTAGAGTGTCCTTGTTTATATGTCTACGCCCGTGGGGATGCTATTGTGGTAGATCATGTGTATTGTTCGTGTGTGGTAGTTATTGAGGGTCTTGAAACCAGTGTGGACCTTTTGCTTCTTGACATGGTCGATTTTGACATCATATTGGGCATGGATTGGTTGTCGCCTTATTATGCCATTTTGGACTGTCACGCCAAGACAATTACATTAACTTTGTCGGGATTGCCCCGATTGGAGTGGAAAGGGACTCCTAGTCATTCTCCTAGAAGGGTGATTTCTTATGCCAAGGCTCGTCGCATGGTTGATAAGGGTGTTTGGATTATTTGGCTCATATTCGTGACTCTGATGCTGAGGTTTCTTCTATAGACTCGGTGCCTATTGTTCGCGAGTTTCTCGAGGTGTTTCCTGCTGACCTGTCGGGGATGCCACCCGACAGGGATATTGACTTTTGCATTGATGTGGCTCCGGGCACTCAACCCATTTATATTCCTCCATATCGGATGTCCCTACTAGAATTGAAAGAATTGAAAGAGAAGTTGCAAGACTCGCTTGATAAGGGCTTCATTAAACCTAGTGTCTCGCCCTGGGGTGCACCGATTTTGTTTGTGAAGAAGAAGGATGGATCAATGAGGATGTGTATAGATTACCGGCACTTGAATAAAGTCACCGTCAAGAATAAATATCCATTGCCGAGGATTGATGATTTGTTTGATCAGCTTCAGGGTGCCAGGGTGTTTCGAAAATTGATACAAGATCGGGCTACCATCAGTTGAGGATTTTGGCATCCGATGTACCTAAGACAGCCTTTCGGACGAGGTATGTGCACTATGAATTTTTGGTAATGTCCTTTGGCTTGACTAATGCCCCAGCAACATTTATGGACTTGATGAATCGGGTTTTCAAGCCTTATCTGGATTCCTTCGTAATTGTGTTTGTTTTCATTGATGATATTCTAATATACTACTGCAGCCGGGAGGAGCATGAGCAGCACCTCCGAATAGCTCTCCAGACCTTGAGGGATAGTCAGCTATATGCAAAATTCTCAAAGTGTGAGTTCTGGTTGGATTCAGTAGCTTTCTTGGGTCACATCGTATCAGTAGAGGGTATTCAGGTAGATCCTAAGAAGATAGAGGCAGTCAAGAACTAGCCTAGACTCACTTCAGCTACGAAAATAAGGAGTTTCTTGGGTTTGGCGGGTTACTACCGTTGTTTTGTGGAGGGGTTTTCGTCTATAGCAGCCCCAATGACTAAATTGACTCAGAAAGGTGCCTCATTCAAATGGTCGGATGAGTGTGAGGCGAGATTTCAGAAGCTCAAGACAACCTTGAATTCAACACCGGTGTTGGTGTTACCATCAAGTTCAGGATCCTTCACGGTATATTGTGACGCCACCTGTGTTGGGCTTGAGCAGTATTGATGCAGGAAAGCAGAGTGATTGCATATGCATCTCGGCAGTTGAAGGTTCATGAGAAGAATTATCATGTCCATGACTTAGAGTTGGCAGCCATTGTTCACGCGTTGAAGATTTGGAGGCACTATGTTTACGGTGTGCCGTGTGAGGTTTTCAGGGATCATTGTAGGTATTCAAGCAAAAGGATCTTAATAGGTAGAGGAGATGGTTAGAGTTATTGAAGGATTATGATGTCACTATATTATATCACCCAGGGAAGGCCAATGTGGTGGTCAATGCATTGAGTAGGAAGGCGATAAGTATGGGCAGCCTAGCATTTATTTCGGTCGGTGAGAGACCGTTAGCTTCTGATATTCAAACTTTGGCCAATCAGTTCGTAAGGTTGGATATTTTTCCTAGCAGTGTTCTAGCTTGTACAGTCGCTCGGTCTTCTTTATTTGACCGTATCATAGATCGACAAGATGATGACCCGCATTTAATGGTCCTTAGGGACATAGTTAGGCACGGTGGTGCCAAACAGGTTATAGTTGGAGATGATAGTGTTTTGAGGATGCAGGGTCGTATATGTGTGCCTAATGTTGACGGGCTTCGTGAGTTGATCCTCGAGGAGGCTCACAGTTCTAAGTATTCTATTCACCCAGGTGCTTCCAAGATGTACCAGGATCTACGGCAGCATTATTGGATGCGAAGGATGAAGAAGGATATTGTTTCATATGTGGCTTGTTGCTTGAATTGTCAACAGGTAAAGTATGAGCATCAGAGACCCGGTGGTTTGCTTCTGCAGATAGAGATTCCTGAGTGGAAGTGGGAGCGTATCACTATGGACTTCGTTGTTGGACTCCCACGGACTCAGAGGAAGTTCGATGTCGTTTGGGTTATTGTGGATATGGTGACTAAATCAGCACACTTCATTCATGTGGCAAGTAGTTATACTTCGGAGCGGTTGGTAGAGATATATATTCGAGAGATTGTTCGCCTTCACGGAGTGCCCTTGTCTATCATTCTGATCAGGGTACGCAGTTTACCTCGCATTTTTGGAGGGCATTTCAACGTGAGTTGGGTACGCGAGTCGAATTGAGCACAGCATTCCATCCTGTGTTATTGACTTTGGAGGTTCTTGGGATCAGTTTTTGCTGTTTGCGGAGTTTGCCTACAATAAGAGTTATCAGTCAAGCATTCAAATGGCTCCCTATGAGGCATTATATGGTAGACGTGCCGATCCACAGTTGGATGGTTTGAGTCGGGAGAGGCTCGGTTATTGGGTACAGACTTAGTTTAGGAGGCCTTGGACAAGGTCAAGAATATTCAGGATCGACTTCATATAGCTCAGTCTAGGCAAAAGAGTTATGCCGACCGTAAGGTTCGTGATGCGGCATTCATGGTTGGAGAGAGAGTATTACTTCGGGTATCGCCCATGAAGGGTGTTATGAGATTTGGGAAGAAGGGCAAGTTGAGCCCTAGGTATATCGGACCATTTGAAATTATTGAGAGAGTGGGGGAAGTAGCTTATAGACTTGCGTTGCCTCCAGGGTTATCCTCAATTCAACCGATATTTCATGTATCTATGCTCCGAAAATATCATGGCGACCCATCCCACGTGTTATATTTCAGTTGTGTCCAATTAGACAAGAATTTGACTTATGAGGAGGAGCAGACAACCATTTTAGACCGGCATGTTCGTCAGTTGAGGTCAAAGAGTTACCCTTCAGTTCGAGTGCAGTGGAAAGGTCAGCCTGTTGAGGCAGCTACTTGGGAGTCTGAGTCGGACATGCAGAGTAGATATCCCCACTTGTTTGCCAGCTCAGGTAAATTCTATGTCCGTTCGAGGATGAGCGTTTGTTTTAGAGGTGGAGATTCTGATGACCCAAAGGGTCATCTTATGATTTAAGACATTATTCCGGGCTCATTAGCCTTAGAAACATTTAATTTTATTCACCTCGATTTGCGTGTGCAGGCCAGGCATGAATCTAAAAAGCTTTTATGTGGAAATATATGAATTTATAAATATTGAGAGTAATATTTGATTTTTAGTTAATTTTGGTCAACATTTCGAGTGAACGGATCCGGATCCATGTTCCGGCGGTCCCGGGAGGTCCGTAGTAAAATATGGGACTTGGGCGTATGCCCGGAATTGAATTCCGAGGTCCCTAGCTTTAGAAATCAATTTTTGTAGAAAATTGTTGTGCTAGATTTTTAAGGAAATAAAGAAATGAATTAATATTTGAACTCGTTATTATCGGGCCCGTATTTTGGTTCTGGAGCCTGGTACAGGTTTGTTATAATGTTTAAGTACTATCTGTAAAATTTGGTGGAAATCGGAGCTCATTTGACGTGATTCGGATGTCCGTTTGAGAAAATAGTGAATTTGAAGTGTTCTTGAGAAAATAATGAGTTTGATGTTAAATTCGTAGTTCTGATGTTAATTTTTGTGATTTGATCGCATGAGCAAGTCCGTATAATGTTTTTAGACTTGCGTGCATGTTTGGTTTGGAGCCCCAAGGGCTCGGATGAGTTTTGGCTAGGCCACGGAGTGTTTTGAGACTTAGAAAAAATACCTAGACCTGAAAAGTTGCAGAATCGCAGGTCTCTGAACCTAAAAGGGCGGCAGCGCTGGAAATTCCGCGACCGCAAATCAGGCTTCGCAGCCGCGCTGGGATTTCCGCTGACAGCGATGAGTAACGCCCCAGTTCCGCCGCCGCGCCCATTATTCCGCTGACAGTGGTGGGCAAGGCTCTGGATTCCGCTGCAGTGGCCATTATTCCGCTGACCGCGTGGAAGGGACCTGAGGCGTGCATATAAATACATGACTTTTCATTATTTTACTACTTTTCAAAAATAATAAAACCCTAGAACAGAAGAGGCGATTTTTCCAGAATATTTCTTTCCCCAAATCATAGGTAAGTGAGTTCTAACTCATCTCTTTCAATCTTAACTACTTTTTACAAGTTTTCATCATAGAATCTAGAAATATTTCATGGTAGAATTAGGGATTTTGGGTACAACTTAGGAATTTCAAAATTTTGGAATTTAGACCTCGAATAGAGGTCGGATTCCAAAACCAATTGCATATCCGGGCTCGGGGGAGAATGGGTAAAAGGATTTTGGTCCGAACCTTGAGTTTGGACCAAGCGGGCTCTAGGTTAATTTTCATATTTTGTTGGGGAAACTTATGAAGAACATAATCCTGCAATAAAGTTAGTTCCTTATTTAATGATGTGAAATTGATTATGATTAGATACGAGTGAGTTGAAGGCCAATTCTAAAGGAAAAGCAGTGCTTGAGCAGTGAGTGGCCTGCGAAATCGAGGTAAGTGTTGTGTCTAACCTTAGCTTGAGGGAATAGGTGTTGTGTGACTACTTGTTACTTACTTTGTTGCTATATACAATATATAGGTGAGGTGACGAGTACCTATACGTTGTAGTCAGGTCATACCATGCGAGTGAATGCTAATTCTTGTTATTTTGGTTGTCTTAAAGCCTATCATCTGTGATTATTGTTGTTACTGAAATGTTGGGAGATTAGTATCCGGTTCCACCGAGATGGATAATATTCTTAATACTGAGTTGATATTGAAATGATAAATGATGATAGAAACTATGATGAAATATTGATTTCCTGTGAAATTCTTCTTTGTATGTTGTTAATGATTCTGTGATTGGTGAGGAAAAGTGTAAAGCACGAAGGGTGATGTCGTGCACTGTTCGTTATTATTATATTGTTAGGAAGAGTGTAAAGCACGAAGGTGATGTCGTGCATAATTACCTATATGGTGAGGAAGAGATTAAAAGCACGAAGGGTGATGTCGTGCATTCTTATTTATAATCTGGTGAGGATAAGAGTAAAAGCACGAAGGGTAATGTCGTGCATTCTGATTCATTATATGGTGGGCCGAGAGTAAAAGCACGAAGGGTGATGCCGTGCAAATTTCCTTTCCATTTTAATTGCTCAATTTGGTTTGTTTATCATTGTTTATATCTGTCTTTTCGTTATCTCAATTCTCGTGTTAAAGAAGTTCCCCATAGTATGTCCCCTTCCCGTTATTTGTTATTTGTAAATCCTTTACTTGCTGTTATTTCTGCTAGCATGATTATATATGTCCAGGCTTTTCTGTGGTGTCTTGTCCTAGCCTCGTCACTACTTCGCTGAGGTTAGGCTCGGCACTTACCAGTACATGGGGTCGGTTATACTGATACTGCACTCTGCACTTCTTGTGTAGATCCAGGTACCGGCCAGAGCTAAGTTTAAGTAGTAGCTGATACTATTCGCACGGAGACACGAGGTAGATATGCCGACGTCCGCAGATTCTTGGAGTCTTCTCCTTGATATTCATATGCTGTTTTATCTAGTTCAAAACAGTTTTATATATATTTCTTTGAGCCAAATACTTGTGGTATTCTTTAGTAGTTCGTGAATTGTGACTCCAAACCCTGGGTAGTTAGATATTAGTATTAGCTCGAGTTTTATTTCATTATTTCACATAATATTATGGATTCGTTTATCAGATAATATTAGACTTCATATTATATTTTAATTGTTTTAACTGTTGAATCCCTCTAACATTGGCTTGCCTAGCAAGTATGGTGTTAGGCGCCATCACGATCCCGAGGGTTGAGAATTTGGGTCATGACAGTAACATCTCAAGGGAATGTTACTAATGGAACATGTAGGAATAATAGGTCTTATTCGTTTTTTGTTGACCCTCATTTCAATTGATTGGATGCTTGAGCATCATAGATTTTCGTGAGTTCCTTGTATATAATAAAGTATCTTCCGCCCACTCCCAGTGTGGCTGATCATCCTCTCGGACCAGCTACTGATCATTGCCTTGGTAAGTTATTGCCTCACCAACTAGCTAATCAGACGGGAGCCCATCCTCGGGCGGATTTCTCCTTTTGCTCCTCATCCTATGGGGTATTAGCAGCCGTTTCCAGCTGTTGTTACCGCCAATGCCCAAAAGCCAAGCTTCTTTGGGATAACTTACACATCTCCACATTAATCCATATTTCACCTCCTACCCTCAATGGGCATACCACTTTATACACCTCCCATTTGATAAATGCCCCAATAACATACCTCCTACTATCTTTGTCTCCATTTTGCCTCGGCAACTTTGGCTAAATCGCAATCAATGTGTCTTTGAACATAATAATAAACCCATCAGTTTGCCACTCATCATTTCTAAGGACTCAGAATACTACTTTCTTACCAAGCATCCCAACCAATGCCTACAAAAATTTCGCTACATATTAAATAGCACCCAACGCACATAGGTTTCTATAAACTTAATCTGGATGGTTATTACGCTCGCAACCAAAGCGGGGTAGGCGGAGTTTTTAGAAATCACTTGAGACTTTGACGATTGGGTTTCTCCAAACATATCCCTATTGTTTCTTCCATCGACACTGAATTGCATGCCCTACCGGTAGGGCTACAACTAGCACATATACACCAACTCCTACCTCTCCACATCGAGGTGGACGCATAAGAGGTAATTATCATCCTTACACAGTACCACCCCAGTTATATTAAATATACTTGATGATTGCAGGTCAATGATCTCACAACTGGATGATCCAATCTTCAAATACGCATGTAGGGAGCAAAACTATGTAGTAGATCGCCTAGCCAAATATGCATCACGGCAACCACATGGAAGCAGCTTGGAGATTTTTGCAACATCACCATATTTTTCAACCCGCCACTACCAAGCTGACTGCATGGGAGTTACCTCTAAAAGACTTGTATATGCATGTGTTTTTGAAGCAACGACCTCTCACTGTGTAAATCCACCACATGCAGTAGTATCTCCTTATAGTCTCACTACTACTGTTGTCATGATATACCCATTAGGGGCGTAGAAGACAGTCATATGACTATTACTACTTGTAACAACTCTGTATCGGGGGATCCTACTGAGCCCCCCGCCCCTATATGCTTTCTACTTAATGTTAAAGTTTCTCTCTTTTTCACCAAAAAAAAAATTCCAATTACCTAGAGGCTTTTTAAATAGACCCTAAATATCCACTTTTGTTTGTCCAGTTTGGAAAACTAATGCATAATTTACCATTTTTACACCTATTTTACCCTTATCATTTCCCAATATTTAGCATTTATAATAGTCCAAGTTAATTTTTCAATAATGATAATTAGGGGAGATATAGTAAAATTATCATTTTATTTATTATTTCTTAAGAATGAGGAACTTCATCGTTCGGTCTTGGAGATAGAAATGAAAGAGGAACCTCGTTGTTGGATTTCTCTAAAGCTTTCGATTTGGTTATAGCTAGCTCATGTTTCAGAAAAAAGGTAGGAGCATTTGATCACCTTCCAAAATACGGTGGCCAAGATCCAGATTGATTACATTCTCTTCAGAAGGTGTAATAGAGGTATATGCTTGAATTGCAAGTTTACTCCGAGCAAGAACATTATGACCTAAAATAGGCTCTTGGTTATGGACCTATAGATTAAGAGGTGGAGGAATAAGAGGGCAGTGTATGGCCTACTAAAGAATACGTGGGGAGCTTTGACTAGGGATTTAGCCCGACAATAGGGAGAGAAGTTGCATGCTATGGGGGCCTAGAGGAGTAATGGGGACGCGAGTAGTATGTGGACCTCGATAGCGAATTATACTCGGGAAGCTTCTAGATAGGTGTTAGAGCTCTAGAAAGGTTACCCTAGTTGTCACAAAGGGGACTAGTGGTAGAATGGACAAGTCCAAGAAAAAGTAGAAGCCAAGAAAGCGGTGTAATTGAAGTTAGTAGAGAGCAAAAATGAGGAGGAGAAGAGAGAAAATAGGGAGTGGTATAAGAAAAGAAGGCGTCCCAACCCGAAATTCTACCAAAGACCGTGATGACGCCTAATTCGCTCGCTAGACAAGCCAACACTGAACAATATTCATAAAGTTCAATTATTAAGTCATTAACTGATTTGAGATCATAAAATAAGCGGAATAAGTAATAACTCAAACATCAATATGCAAAAATATCAGATAGGGTCTACATGACCACAATGGTCTTACAAATTCTTTCCGAAATTCGGGTGTCACAACTAGTCAGAAGTATTTAATAAGAGAACAAGAATATCAATCATTATGCAAAGTCTGTCTGAAAATGGCCAATACAAAGACAGATGTAAAAAGTAGGGAAGGGAGGACTCCATGTGTTGCGGATCAATTCAAGTAAGCAGCTCACCTCAAGCCTCCCGATTGAACTCCTACTCTGTTGGGTGCAGGGGCGGATCCACCCCTTTGGAAAGGGGTGGCATGGAACCCGCTAAGAGGATAAAGATTTTATATACATATGTTGAAATTTTCTTAAATTAGGTTAAATATCTCATTCTGCCACCCGCAGTTATAAACTAGACAAAGGTGCCATGGCTGGTAGACCATTTTGAAAGCTTTTCTCGTGTGTAAAATTCAAGTTGGGATTTATCTTGAACCTTGTCTAACTTCCCCTTTTTCTTTGTGCTTTTTATTTTCTTTTATCCCAGTCATTTTCCCTTTTCGGATGCCTCCCAATTTTCTATTTGTCGTTTTATTATTTTTTATATTTTTCTTTTCTCTATTCTATTATTTTATATGTGGTTTTTAGTAAGAACACTCGAAAAAGAGACTCAAAAACTTTAAAATTATATAAAATATATTCCTTTTCATCTTAAATCTATGAGTTTTTTTCTTTCAAATCCAAAAATCTTGTGTCTTATGGGAATTTTGGATTAAGATAAAAAAAATTTCTTTTTATTATATCATAATTTTTTTTGTTATTATATAATTATTAAATTTAAATTTCTCTAGTCTTGAATTATGATGAAAATTTTGTAACAATTGCTTAAAAATGAGATTTATTACTTGTAGTTTATTTAATTATACTTGTGGGTATAATTGATCTACCGAAGACAATTTTTTAAAAAAATCTTATTTTGATTGATGCAATTCCCTTATCGAAGATGTTATCTTACTTGTGTAAATTTATTTTTAATATGCGGAAAAAGATATAATTTCCTAGTGCAAATATTAATTTTATTTGTGTTGTTATAATACAGGTGTTATTCCTTATTTAAAATGCTAATTATGTTTATTTTTGATATTTTAGATGTAATTTTTATATATTCAAATAAAAGACACTTATTAGGTTGACCAGAATAAACTCAAAATAATCGAATAAACGTTCCTTACACATTTTGTGTTAGTCATTACAAGCTAAACATTAAATGAATTATGGCACCCACCACCTACAAATCCTATATCCGCCTCTGGCTGAGTGTGTGCCACCAAAGCTAGCCTCAGAACCTGCACAAAATGTGTAGAAGTATAGTATGAGTATAAGAAATTTGGTAACCCAGTAAATATCAAGTCCAGTCTCGAAAAAGTAATGGTGAGAGGTCAATAGTTGAACCTACTATCAGCTTTATAATCATAAGAGGCATGAACAGTACATGAAATAAAGCGTGATAGCATCAATCAAGTCTACCAATAACAACACAATAGTGCCAATATTTGGATATGCTTTTCAAATAGGAGATAACACATAATATCAGGTATATCAAATCATTCACAATCAGGATACGAGGCGAACAACAGCCAATAATCATAAGAGACACTACATGAGTCTAAGCTTCCAATGCAAGCTCACTTTCAATATCAATTCTCTTCACGAATTCATATAACTGACACAGATCGAGGGTCCAAATCAACACCAATATGAATATCTTGCGCTAATAGGGCCAAGGGTAACATGGGTAATCACCTGACTCCGGAAGGACGGTACAATATCCAAGCGTCGTTGCGGCGTGCAACCCAATCCACTAATAAATAATATAACATTGCAACATGCAACCTGATCCATATACATATTACTGTGGCATTGTGCCACCGAATCCACACATGTACCCGTGGCGGTGTTGTTTAACCAAAGAATTAGATTCTTTGCCAAAGCTATATTAAGAAGAACACGGGTTTCTGATAACCAAAGAATAAGCTAATAATTGTAAGTAATTTAGTAAATAGAAAGTAGTAAGATGCGTAAAAAGTAAGTATATTGCAATAGTAGTTCGAACGAGTCCTTACAAGTTATATTTCACTCCCTTTTATAGGGAATTTCTTAATATAACGTCTACTCTTTTCAGTGATTGAGCATTAATGTAACGTTACAATGATTAATCGTAACTGTTGCGTGAAGATTATGTAACATTTTGGCTCATTAATTGAAGATCTCCGAATCTGCCCTTTATTCTGCCTTGATTCATTCTAATCGCGTCTCTTCATTTTCTCAATCAGGTTGAGATTCCTGTACCTAATTACCCCGTGGGTGTTTTGTTCCGTTCCTCTTTATCTCGTACCTCTTCAAAGAGTCTCATCCAGTTGTCATGATTTTATTGCTCTACATAGATTGCTGAGTCATCAATTTATTACACGTGTGAAGCTCATTTTTACCAATACAGATAGTCCCCCCACTTACCATTTATTTATGGATTAATATTTGGTAAGTGGATACTCATTTATGGTGGGAATATTTTGTCGCCGCTTCACTCGTGCCATTGTATCGGTCTCTGACTGTATGCGTCGTTTGTCACTTCTATTTAATGCTCATGCCACATGGCATTCCATGATTGGTTCTGCAATTACTCAGTGCCTTTTAGGGCTTTTTGCGGCTGCATCAGTCTCGATGTGACAGCTTCAATTATGACTTTCACATCACTGTTTTTTCCATTTTTTGACGGTTGCCTTTGAGTATAAATACCCTTTTTTCTTTATTTACTTTCACGAAAAACTTCCAATCATTCATTCTTTGTTTGTAAATTTTCCATCTTGGTAAATATGTCCTCTTCTAACCAGCAATCTAAAAAGGTCATCATAGTAAATGAACTGACTCCTTCTTCTACTCCTACACGAAGTAGGAGAGGCGGTAGGCTTAGGAGTTTAGGTTCTACCCCTTCCAGGGGTTCTTCTTCTTCTCAAGTTACTCCCCGATCTTCTTCTAAGTCTACTTCTCCTTTATCTTCTTCAAGGGCTAGGGCTTCTATATCTTCATCAAAGAGTAGAGAACACAATGAACCACTTCGTGAGCCGAGGGTCAATGAAATCATTTCTGTGGAGTTTTCTTTCGCCAAGGATAGTCAGGCCATGAGTGAACAGCTTTCTTCAATGTCTTCATATTAACAGTGCCGACCCTTATCCTACCCAAATAACTGAGGGCTTGGTGTCTCTTGTACGCAGGGATTGTTTTTGAAAGCCTGATTTTCCTGTTATTTTTCCTAACGAGAACCAAAGAATAACCTCTTGCAAGGCAGGGTACTCTTGCAAGTGGGGGGACTATCTATATTGGTAAAAAAGAGTTTCACACATAAGATGATTCTTGACAACTTAGCCAGCTACGTGGACCAAGGAAAATATGACAACTGGACATGATTCTATAAAGAGGTACAGAGCAGAGAGGTACGGATCAATAAACCTGCAGGGTAATCAGCTACGGGAAACCCAACCTGATTGATACAAAGAAGAGATACGGTCAAATGAATCCGGACAGAGCTATGGCAGATCCAGAGATCCTCAATTAATGACTCACACGTTACACAACCTTCACGCAATAGTTACGGTTATCCTTTGAAACACCCCATTAATGTAATAATTAGTCATTAATGAGTGATCATTGTAAAAGGCAGACGTTATATTGAGAAACTCCCTATATAAGGGAAGAGAAAATGGCTTGTAAGGGGATCTGAACTTCGAATATAATACATTTTACTTTTCTTATCATCTTACTATCGTCATTTACTTATTCTTCTTCACTTAATATTATTTCCTTGATTATCAGTAACCCGCGTTCATCCTAAAAATAGCTTTGGTCAAAGGATCTAATTCTTTGGTTAAACATTTACGGATATGTTTTTTTGAAACATTCATTTATATTTACAAATATGTTTTTCGAAGGTTTTTGAATCAGGCTTTGTGTTTTGGGTCTTTGGCGCTTTGATTTTGCCCATAGTACATGACTTGTTGGGAAGATGGATCTTCAGGCTCGAGCTTTGACTTTTTGATAGTCTTCTTTGCTTCGTCTTTGCCTTCCATACTGTATAGTCCCCCAAGTGTTTGAGCTTTGAAGAATGAAATCTCGAGCACTTGACTATTCCTTCATTGTGGTCCTTTTCCTGAAAAGGAAAAACATACGGGACTCGAAGGTATATAGTTTTTAGATGATGACTGCTTAACCCTTTAAAACGTCCATCAGAAAGTTGTAACCCTGGACCGGGAATTCAGTTACTTCCTCGTGTCTGTGCAGGTCTAATATCATCATCTGGTGATGGGTTAGCTTTTTGCCTATCATCTAAAATGGTTAGTGTGAAACTGTTCAAAAATAAAATCGAACGTAATGATACCTGATCGGGGGTATTCCTTTTCCTCAGAAGTAGTACTTCTTCAAATGAACAGCATTCCAACTGGTTGGTAAGATTTTGTCGTCCATAGATTCTAGCTCATAAGCGCCTTTTCCAGCGATGCCACGGACTTTGTAAGGTCCTTCCCAATTTGGATTTAGCTTTCCTGCACCAGCCTCCTTCGTTGATTGGAAGACTTTCATGAGAACGAAGTCCCCAATTTTGGAATATCTGAGGTGAGCTTTTCTGTTGTAGTATCGCTTTATAAATTTTTTTTGGGTTGCCATACGTATTAGTGGAGCTTCTCTTCTTTGCTCGAGCAAATCCAGATTGGTTCTCAACTCGTCGTTGTTTGTTTCTTCCATTGTTGTTGTGAACCTTGTGCTAGGTTCGCCGATTTCCACCCGTATTAAAGCTTCTGCACAGTAAACAAGCGCGAATGGAGTCTCTCTCGTAGCTATTTTTGCAGTAGTTCTATAAGCCCATAATACCGCAGGTAGCTCATCAGGCCAGTTTCTCTTGGATTTTTCCAACCGTTTCTTTAGGTTGTTAACGATGACTTTGTTTGTTGACTCCGCTTGCCCATTAGCCAGAGGGTGATATGGTGATGAAGTGATTCGTTTGGTTTGCCAACTTTAGAAGAATTCTGTGATTTGTGAGCCTATGAATTGCGGGCCATTATCACATGTGATCTCCTTCAGTATTCCAAAGCGGCATATTATGTTTCGCCATATGAAGCTCTTCACTTCTTTTTCCTGCACCTGTTTAAAAGATTCTTCCTCCACCCACTTTGTGAAATAATCAGTTAATACGAGTAAGAACTGTACCTTTCCTTTAGCTGGGGGAAGGGGTCCCACTATGTCCATGCCCCATTTCATGAATGGCCATGGTGATATCACTGGGTGAAGTAACTCGTTTGGTCGATGCGTGTTGTTGGCATACCGTTGGCATTTGTCGCATTTAGCTACGAAGTTCTCAGCCTCTTCTTCCATTTTGGGCCAATAATACCCTGCTCTGATTAGGGTTTTGACTAAGGATCTTGCTCCTGCATAGTTTCCGCAGTGTCCCTCGTGTACTTCCTTCATTACGAACTCCGTTCGATTGTGTCCGAGGCACTTTGCTAAGGGACCTCCAAATATTTTGCGGTATAGAGTATCACGAATGAGGCAGTACCGTGCAGCTTTTCGGCTAAGTGCTTGAGCTGCTTTTTTATCTTCAGGTACGATACCATTCTGCAAAAAAATTAAAATTTCGTTTCTCCAATCCTAGGTTAAATTGTTAAATGTTACCTCATTTTTGTCCTGGTCTATTGCTGAGTGAAATAGGTGTATGATAATTGCATTGTCTTTATTCGTCACTTCTGCAGCTGCTGCGAGGTTAGCTAATGCATCCGCTTCTGCATTTTCCTCCCTAGGTATTTGCATAACCTTCCATGATTAGAATTGTCTTACTAGGTCTCGTGCCTTTTCCAGATATTGTTGCATCCGGGCCTCTCTAGCGGTGTAAGTCCCATGCATCTGGTTCACCACTAGTTGAGAGTCACTTTTAATCACGATTTGCTCGATTGAGAGTTCTCATGCCAGTTCAAGCCCTGCAATGACATCTACATACTCTGCTTCATTGTTAGTTATGGGATAACATTTAATAGCTTGTCATATCTTTTCACCCGTAGGTGATATTAAAATAATTCCCAAACCAGCTCCTTTTACATTAGAAGAGCCGTCAGTAAATAGGGTCCATATTCCTGGATTAGCCCCGCTAAAGAGTTGTAACTCTCTTTACACTTTAGGGATTATGCTAGTATTAAAATCAGCGACGAAATCAGCTAAAATTTGAGACTTTATTGCAGTCCTAGGCTGATATATTATGTCACGCTCGCTTAATTCTGTTGCCCATTTAGCTAATCTCCTCGATAATTCTTGTTTATGCAGAATATTTCTCAACGGGTATGAAGTCACAACAGTGATTGGATGACATTGAAAATATGGTCTTAACTTTCTAGTTGCCATTATTAAAGCTAAGGCTAATTTTTCTAGATGTGGATATCTAGTTTCAGCATCTAATAAAGACTTGCTTACATTATAAATTGGAGATTGTTTACCTTTGTCTTATCTTATCAGTACTGCACTTACGGAAATTTATGCAACGGCAAGATAGACATACAGCCTTTCCCCCTCTTTAGGCTTAGACAGCAACGGGGGTTTTGATAGATAGGCCTTCAGATCTTTGAGATCCTGTTGACATTCTTCAGTCCATTCGAACTGATTCTGCTTTTTAAGAACTGAAAAAAATTAAAACTCTTCTCCGAGGACCTGGAGATAAATCTTCCTAAGGCTGCAATTCTTCCTGTTAGTCTTTGAACTTCTTTTTTGCTCGTAAGTATATTGGGTATTTCATCAATAGCTTTAATTTGAGCAGGATTTACTTCTATTCCTCTATTTGATACAAGGAAATCCAAGAACTTACCTGATTATACGCCAAAGGCGCATTTTTGTGGATTCAGTTTCATATTATACCTGCGTAGGATTTCGAAGATAATGGAAAGATGTTGGATATGATTTTTCGCTTGTGTTGATTTTACCAGCATGTCATCAATGTATACCTCCATTGCTTTCCCCAGATGTTCCTGGAACATCTTGGTCACTAGCCTTTGATACGTGGCTCCAGCATTTTTCAGGCCAAAAGGCATGACTTTGTAACAATAAGTCCCCCTGTTTGTAATAAAGGAAGTTTTTTCTTCGTCTGAGGGATCCATTTTTATCTGATTGTAACCATAATATGCATCTAGAAAGCTTAATAATTCATGACCTGCAGTGACATCAATCATTTGATCTATGTGCGGTAATGGAAATGAGTCTTTAGGGCATGCTTTATTTAAATTTGTGTAATCTACGCATACTCTCCATTTACCATTCTTTTTGGGCACCACAGTATTGGCTAACCAATTAGGATATTTTACCTCACTTATTGAACCAATTTTCAAGAGTTTCTATACCTCTTCGTCGATCACTTGGTTCTTGAATGGTCCTTGCTTTCTTTTCTTTTGTTTAACAGGCACGAATGATGGATCTACATTTAATTTATGAGTCATCACTTCCAGAGGAATACCTGTCATGTCTGAATGGGACCAAGCAAAGAAATTTGCGTTAGCCTTTAAATATTCAATTAACTTACCTCTCCTGTTGGGGCTTATCCTCGTGCCTATGTGAACTTTTTGTTCAGGCTTATGCTCGAACAGTGGAATAGCTTCGAGCTCTTCCGTAGTTGTTTTAATATGCTCGTCCTCTTCTGGTTCCTGAATGACATCATGTCTGGAATCTATGTCCGTATATTTTTATACTTCTTTCGTGGTGACTTGGTTCACTTTCTCGTGGCTGTCGTCTTCTGTAACTGTTTGGATAACAGTTTCTTCCGTACCTGTTTGAGCAACATCTTTTTCCGTACCTGTTTGGATGATTTCCTCGTCTTTTGATTCTTCCGCTTCTTCTTTTTTGTTAGAGTATGCTACAGAATTTATATTCCTTGAGATTTGTTGATCGCCTCGAATCTGTTGAATTCCCTATTTGGAAAGGAATTTAATTACCTGATGTAAGGTAGATGGTATTGCTTTTATGTCATGGATCCATGGTCTCCCCATGATTACGTTGTAGGCCATATCAGTATCAATGACTTGGAATCTAGTATTTTTTATTACTCTTTCTGCATAGGTACTAAGCTCAATTTCCCCTTTTGTTATGACCGTAGAGTTGTCAAACCCAGATAAGGCTTGTGCTTTTGGGATTACTTGATCCTCCATTAGCATTTCTTCCACAACTCTCGACAAAATGATGTTGAGTGAGCTACCTGGATCAATCAACACTCTTTTCACGTTAGTGTCATGTATAAGTAGGGATATTACTAGTGCGTCGTTGTGTGGAAGCATTAATCCGTTGATATCTGCATCGTCGAATGATATATTGTCTGCTTCCACGTCTTCATGAATCCGCTTCCCATGTGTAATTTTGAATTTTGTTGTTCTTTTGCATATTACTCCATTCACCTCCTCTTCTCCATGTATCACGTTCACTGTTTGCTTTGGAGATGGTGGTTTTGGGGGCTCATGCATGTTCTTCATATATTCCTATTTACCTTTTTCACTAAATAGTTCTGTTAGATAGCTCTGTCTTAATTATTGTTCTACCTCACCTTGCAATAATCTGCAATCTGATGTTCTGTGTCCATGATCGTTATGGAATTCACACCAGGAGTCTGGATTCCTTCTATTTGGGTTCGACCGCATTTCTTTGGGCCATCGAACCTTATCGCCCATATTTATCAGTACTATAATTAATTCAGAAGTACTTACATTGAAATTGTGGTCTCCAATTCTCGTATTACCTCTATTTCGTTCATCCTGATCCTTTCTGGATCTTGATGAAGACGATCATGTGTCTCTATTTGATGGTCTATATTCTGACCGGTCATTTTCAAACCTGGGACGAGTTTCTCGTCCTGAAGGTCCCATATAAGGGCCATACTTGTTCTTACCTGCTCTCTTTTCCGGTTCGGGGCGTCTAGAACTGGTTCGATCTTCAGCTTTTGATTGAGCAATGGTGTCTTCTTCTATTCGCAGCTTGGTGCATGTTATAGACATTGTTCCATTTCGTGGCTGGGAATTCTCTCAAGCTTTCCTTGAGTCTTCTCATGGCTTCTGAGCTTTTGTCATTTAAATTGCTTGCAAATGTCATGGCTGCCCAATTGTCAGGTACTCTTGGTAGCAACATCCTTTCTCGTTGAAACATGTCTACAAATTCACGAAGCAACTCTGTGTCTCCTTGTTTTATTTTGAATATGTCTTCCATTCTTTTTTTGACTTTTTGCGCACCAGAATGCTCTTTTATAAAAGAATATGCAAGCTCAGCAAAAGAGTCGATAGAATTTTCAGGTAGAAGAGAATACCATGTTAGTGCTCCTTTGGTGAGTGTCTCCCCGAACTTCTTGACTAGTACTAACTCAATTTCTTGTTTAGTCAGGTCGTTGCCTTTTACTCCGGTAGTAAAAGCAGTTACATGATCACGTGGATCTGTTGTCCCGTCGTACTTGGGAATATCAAGCATTTTAAATTTCTTGGGAATAGGCAAGGGCGTTGCGCTTGGCTTCCAAGGTTGTTGAGAGTATCTATCAACATCAATGCTTTTGATAACAGGTGGTACTCCAGGAATTTGCTCGATTCGATCATTTTGTTCCTTCACCTGTTTCTGCAGGGTTAGTAATAAAGATTGTAATTCTGGATTATTAGACATACCTGGTCTTGCTTCGAGGGACTCATTTGGAGTGCCTCCACTTCCTGAGTTTGCTAATCCGGATTGTGGATTTTCCACAGTTACAGTGTTGTTAAGAGGAGGTGTAAGTGATGCAGCCGGTAGTCCCCTCATGAAAGCTTGTAAGGCTTGATTCACATACTCACCAACCATTTGCTTCACCTGATCTTGTTCTCATGTTTGTTCATTTCCATTGTGATTATTGTTTTGAGATGTAGATCTATCTACAGAATTTTCCCTTGAGCCTCGTGGAGTTCCTGAAGGTGATGGAACTGAAGTTACAATCCTTTGTTGGTTGTTGTCATTGGCGTTCGACATAATTCACAAAATGTTGTTTGAGAAAAAATGGAGATTATCAGATTCCCGGTGACGGAACCAATTTGTTTAACCAAAGAATTATATTCTCTGCCAAGGCTATATTAAGAAGAACACGAGTTTATGATAACCAAAGAATAAGCTAATAATTGTAAGTAATTGCGTAAATAGAAAGCAATAAGATGCATAAAAAGTAAGTATATTGCAATAGTAGTTCGAACATGTCCTTACAAGTTATATTTTACTCCCTTTTATACGGAATTTCTTAATATAACGTCTACTCTTTTCAGTGATTGAGCATTAATGACTAATAATAGCATTAATGTAATGTTACAATGATTAACCGTAACTGTTGCGTGAAGATTATGTAACGTTTTGGCTCATTAATTGAAGATCTCTGAATATGCCCTTTATTCTGCCTTGATTCATTCTGACCGCGTCTCTTCATTTTTTCAACCAGGTTGAGATTCCCGTACCTAATTACCCCGTGGGTGTGCTGTCCCGATCCTCTTTATCTCGTACCTCTTCAAAGTGTCTCGTCCAGTTGTCATGATTTTATTGCTCCGCATAGATTGCTGAGTCATCACAATTATTACACGTGTGAAGCTCATTTTTACCAATACAGGTGTGCCACCTAATCCACATATAATCCCCATGACGGCTTGCCACTCGATCCACAACAATCTCTTCAATAATAAATATCCGCTCATAATATCTATAGTGCTCAAATTCTCATATTTTCATAATATTCAGCTCTCAAACTCATGGATATATGTATCAGACAACATAATTAAAGGTATCGTACCATAATAACAAAAATTTCGATAAAAGCACACAAGGCTAGAAATAGCTACGACTAATTATATAATTCAATTCATCTCAACAAATCAATAAGAAATACAATCGTTTAAAAGTATTATCATAATATTTAAAATGAATGAAATAAGCAATATAACCATTAAGTCATGAATTAACAAGACAAGTATATGACTACAGCTCGACAAAGAAGCTCAAGGTGGCAAAAAAAATCATTTATGCCCAGATCACAAGTCATAATCCTAGGATGCTTCTAATCAACAATTACAAGCCATCATGTACTCATAGAATCAGTAAAATAAAATAAAAATTCACATAGTAAAAATAGGGCATAATCTTAAGCCAAACATCTACCGGATATGGCCAACCTAGCTATGCATATACGCTCGTCATCTCGCATATACGTGTGTAACGACCCGTCCGGTCGTTCCGTGAGATTTTCCCTGTTTTACCCATTTATGTTTTATTTTGTGTTGTTTAGCTCATTTATGATGTGTTTGGTCGGTTGGCTCGGGTTCGGAGTGATTGTGGAAAGAAATGAGACATTTAGTCTCTTAAGTTGGTTAAATAGTTGGAAAAGTCAACCGAAAGTTGACTTATGGTAGATGATCTCGGAATATTGTTTTTATGGTTCGGATAGATTCGTTAGGTGATTTGGGACTTAGGAGTGTGTTCATAATGTCATTTAGAGGTTCGTGGTAGAATTAGGCTTGAATTGGCGAAATTGGATTTTTTGGTGATTTCTGGTGGGCAGTGGAAAATTTGCTATCGGGGTCTGAATGGAATTCCGGAAGTTGGAACAGGTTCGTAGTGTCATTTGAGATATGTGTGCAAATTTTTAGATCATTCAGACGAGGTTTGGGTGGTTTCGGCATCGTTGGCGAATTTCAGAAGTTTAGAAATCCTTAGGCTTGAATTTTGGATTAATTCGGTGTTTTGATGTTGTTTTGGGTGTTCCGAAGGTTCGACTAAGTTCGGGTGATGTTATATGACTTGTTGGTACTTTTAGTTGAGGCCCCGAGGGTCTCGGGATTGATTTCGAATGGTTGTCGGAAAATTGGAAACTTGGAAAAGCAGCTGAAGATGTTGGTGCTGTCATAACTGCACCTGCGGATTGGGGACCGCAGGTGCGAGGCCGCAGAAGCGCATGGGCAGCCGCAGGTGCGGCCAGTGGTGTGATGTTCAAGAACTGCAGGTGCAAGTAGGGGACCTCACATGCGAGATCACAGATGCGAGATTTTGACCGCAGAAGCAGGTTTTGAGATTTAAGTAAAAAAATTGCACCTGCGAGGAATTTTCCGCAGGTGCGGCGTCGCAGGTGCGTCTCTTGGGTTCGCTGGTGCGAGAGTTCTGGGCAGAACTTATATAAGTTGGCCTTCCCGAATTTACACCTATTTCTTCACCATTTTTAGACGGGTTTGGAGCTTTGAGATGTGATTTCAAGGGGAATTAATTGTTTTCAGTGAGGTAAGCTACTTGGGCCTTGTACCTTGTGTTTACGGCAATTATTCCATTGTTTAGTCATAATTTTAGTGCAAAATTAGGGAAGAAATTGGCAAATTAGAGCTTGAAATTGGAGAGTTTAAATTGGGGATTTGAGGGGCCCTTTGAGGTCTGATTTTGATGACTTTGGTATGTATAGACTCGTGTGAGGATAAGGATTCTAGGGTTGTGATTTTTATCGGATTCCGAGACGTGGGCCCGGGGGCCGAGTTTTGCCAATTTCAGAATTTTTGAGTAAATTTGATAATTTTCGCATGGGTTTTAACATATATTGATGATATGATACTGATTTTGGTTAGATTCGAAAAGATTGGAGGCCGAGTCAAGAGGCAAAGGCATCGCGGATTAGGATTTTGGCCGGTTTGAGGTAAGTAGCGATTGTAAATCTAGACTTAAGGGTATGAAACCCCGGTATTTCATATTTTTTTGATAAATGAGGTGACGCACATGCTAGGTGACGGGTGTATGGGTGTGCACCGGTAGGGATTGTGACTTGGTCCATCCCGTAGCGACTATTAAGCCGCGTATTTGACTAGAAATCATATGTTATTCTATATTTTAGAGATTATTACTATATTTTGGGTTGTATGCCATTTTTGGGGTCTTGTGCCGAGCTGTTTGGACCCTCAGGGGTATTTTTACTACTGTCCTCACACTGTTATGATAGCGAATATATTCTTAGTCATGATTTATATCCGTTCATTGTTTATTCCTGTTCATCACTCTATTTTTAAATAAATGAAAGATATTTGGGCTGAGTCCCCTTGATTTGTATTGAGATGCCCGAGTGACTTGTGAGGATGATGATTGAGTGAGGCCGAGAGCTGGATTGTGAGGATAGTGATGGATTGGGCTGCATGCTGCAGCGTCATATGTATATATATATGGATCAGGCTGCACGCCACTGCGATATTGGATCGGGCTACACGTCGCTGCGATATAGCGCTTGGGCTGTAGGAGCCCCTCCAGAGTCTGTACACCCCCAGTGAGCGCAGTCGACTATTTATGGATCGGGCTGCACGCCGCACCGATATTATATGGTACATGATGAGCGAGAGTGCTGAGTGTAAGTATTGACAGATGAGAGTTGAGTCACGAGTGACAGAGAGGCTTGCCCAAGAGGCTTATTTGTGAGTGATACTGTGCCCTAGGGGCTTATTTTTGTGAAACTACTGTTTTCACTCTTCTTTACACTGAGCCTCTAACGAAAATGTTGAACAAATGTTTTATACAAGATTTTAAATGGAAAATTGGAGTTTTTATGAAATATTGGGAATTTAGATTCCTGATTTGATTCATTTATTTTTGTTGTTGCTTATGTTATGAAATTACATGATTTTAAATGCTCGTCACTACACTCAAGTCTTTAGTTATAATTGTTACTTACTGAGTTGGCGTACTCATGTTACTCCATGCACCTTGTGTGTAGATTCAGGTATCGGGGCTGAGTGATAGCTGATCTATTCTCTTTGGAGCATTTTCGGAGACTGCAAGGTAGCTGCACGGCGTCCGCAGCCTTTCCTTTCTCCTTCCTATCTCGTTATTTATTATGTTCTAAGACTTATTTGTATTAAGAAACAGTACTAGATTTGTATTACTTCTTAGTTGCTCATGACTGATGACTTCGGGTGTTGGGGCTGTGTTTTAAATGTTTTACCTACTTTTATTGTTTTGAAATGCTAAAACGGAGTTTTATGATATATAGAATAGTATTGAACTAAAGGAAAAGTCCCTTATGTTATGCGCAGTTAGTTGGCTAGCCTAGTATCACGATAGGTGCCATCACGACCAGTTTAGATTTGGGGTCGTGACAAGTTGGTATTAGAACCTTGGTTACATAGGACTCACCGGTCATGAGCATGTCGTGTAGAGTCTTGCGGATCGGTACGGAGACGACTGTACTTATCTTCGAGAGGCTGCAGTACCCTTAGGAAAATCTCACATTCTTGAATTCTTGTCGTGCGAATCAGTTGATTCAGGTAACTAAACTTCTATTGTTTCATTCTCTCAAAGATGGTGAGGACACGCGCTACCGGGCAGGATGATCAGCCACCAAAGGGACCCGTGATGGGTCGACGCCGCGGTCGAGGCAGTGGCAAAGGTGGGGGTGCAGCCCGCGCAGCAGCCGGGGCAGTACCCATAGACCCGCCTATTGTTCCAGATCAGGTCCCGCCGCAGATGTTCCATCGGGACCAGTGTTGATACCCAATTTTTCCCTATAATATTTTCAAAAATGCATATATACCTCCAAAACTAGGCATGAGCATCAATTAATATTTTTCCATAATTTCTACATTTTTAAGGATTTTAATTAATTCATCCCAACATTTTATTATATAATAGTTGCTAATTTCCTTACAAATGGCTTTATAACAATTTTATGACTTATTTTTACTATTTATATTAATACTAAACCTGATTATTTCACAAATAGCCACATTTACAGTTTTGGGTTACAATTGCCATAACTTTGCAATTATAGCCCATGTATGCATTATTACATTACTTTACCAGAAAATAGCGTTTTATATTTCAAAATATTGATTAATTGTTTTAAAACATTTTTTATGCATGAAAATTATTTTTATAATCTGTTAATTATTTTTATCAATTAATTGGGTATTTAACAAATAGCCCTTTTTAATTTCTTTAAGTTNGTGAGTACTGATTTCCTTCCGTTTTTAGTTCGAATCTATGACTTTTTCTTTCATCTCTATTATTTTGAAAACCCTAGTTCTACAAACGCTTGAATCTGATCAGATCTTTGTAGATCTTAAACGGTTCGAGTATTATTTGGTGTTTTGCCTCAAAAATCTTTGTTTTACTGACGATTATTCTGACTCCTTTATTTTTTCTGAAATTAGGGTTCGTCCCAGATTTTTCTTCAAAGGGTTTTTTACTTTCAAGTGTTTAAATCAATGGTTTCTTTGCTAGCTTGATTGATTCTCATGAATATGCTCAAACCCTAACCTTTTCTGATTGTGATACTGATTTCTTCCATTCTTTCCCGTTATTGTGTTTATTTCTATGAACCAGTTATATGGACTGATTCTATTTAGGTTTTTGAACAATTTTTCCTGTTAAAATCAGCATTCTTTGGGATTTTTGCTTAATTGATATCTCTTAGAGATTTGAACAATCTTTCCCGTTAACATCAGTATTCTTTGGAATTTTTTACTCACTTTCCTTATTTGTGACCTTTAATTGGTGTTACTTGCCTTATTCTGACTGATTGATTAATTTATGGTCAGTAAATGATTTGTTACCTTATTTAAGTCTCAATCAGGGCTGGTAATTGATCCTCCTTGTATTGTCTGGATTCTGTTTGTGCAAATTGATTGTTATTGGCCTCAATTAACTGATTGATTATACCTACTTGCTTTATTTATGAACTCTAAATCTTTTTACCTTATTTGTTTTACCTCCCCAAGAGATATACACTCTCATTCTGATTCTTAAACAGACGAACAATAGTTCGTAAAAAACACACTCACACACACTTTGCTCTCATCTCTCTGCTACTTGTGTTCATTGCTTGTCTAGCCAGCTGAAAGCCAAGGTTAGACTGTTGAATCCTGCCTACTTTACCTTCTATTTTGCTTCCTTTAACTGGTATGTTTCTATTCCTAATGTCATTATGAAGTTCGAACCTATATGTTGTTTCTCTATTTCTGTTAAGCCCATGTCTCTAGTCTAATTACTTATGTACTTAATTTTGTATTCTTTCATGTTTATTACTTTGATCAGCATGTTTAAGTTTCACTCTTTCTTGTTTACTGCTTTAATCAGCATGTTTACTTCAGTTTGAGTATTTCAATCCTTCCTTTTTACTGCCTTCAACCAGTCTGTTACTTTATGTCTAAGACTCTTGTCTTTCCTGCCTTGCAATTCCCAACTAGTATGGCTATTTTTGTGTAATTGAATTGATGCCTTCCTTGGTCTCAACCAACTTGATCACTTATGTATCACTGCTTTTAATCAGCATGTTTGTTGTTGCGTTTGAATTCTGTGTCTTCCCAAGTTAGTATGCTTACCCTATCACTAAGTATGGTTGTTAGACTTGAGTGATTCCTGCCTAGACCCTAAGTCAGTATGTTATAGCCTAGTATGATGTTATGAACTTTGTTATTGTAGAATGTCAATTCACCCCTTGCCTGCTCTATGCTCCTGTAAACTAGCATGCTTCCCTACCACCTTGTTTCTATGTGATCCTGATTCAGGATTCTTGTGTTCCCAACCCATGTTCCCTTCTTGGTGTAATTGTTTGTTCTTAGCATGTTATATGCCCACCAAAGGTTAATTAACAAACTGAGTTGAATCTGGGCAATATGAAGCTTTGTGTGAAACCTTGTGACTGTGTTTCCTACTTGTTGTTTGCTGAACCTTTAGGAATGTTTCTGAACTGTTTTTCACTCCTAATATGTTTTCACTTCTAAACTGTTTTCACTCCTAATATGTTTTCATTTCTAAACTGTTTTTCACTCCTAGCATATTTTCACTTCTAAACCATCTTCACTCCTAAAATATTTTCATTTTAAACTATCCTCACTTCTGAACTGTTTACTTCTGATCTGTTTTCCTAGAGTTATTCCTACTCTTTCAAGAACTCCCACTCCTACTCTTAGAATACTTAGGATTTTGACCCTCCAGTGTGTGTACTGCTTGGGAATCCATGAGAATCCATGAGATTCCTTCGAACTCTGGCACACTAGGGGTGGACCTTCTACACTGCACAAAAAGCTATTTCTCTTTAAGGAGGTCTTGGTGTGAGCATTGTCCGGGGTCCCTGAGGCCCTTGGGAACTTTGATGCACCAGGATACTCTCTCTTGGACACTATGAGATACGGTAGTTTGGATTTGGTTGAAGGCATGGTTTGCCAGGTTTACTTTGAGCCTATTCAGGCTCCCTATAGTATAGCATTATTTATTCTGTAATTCATTTATCGTATGGTCTGTAATAATAATTCTTGTAAGCAGATATTGGGGATATTAGTAAAAATGGGAGGGACTTCTATATATATTTTGTGGGGAAACCGGGTAGAAATCATGCTCTTAGGATTATTATGATTATTTGCTTGCATTAGAAATCATGCTTTAGGACTATTATGATTGTCTACTTGCATTAGAAACCATGCTTATAAGGTTGTTTTGTACACTAGAAAACATGTTTATAGGTGTGTCACATCATTTGTTCTAAAACTTCTGCTTTCTAAATTTCTGTATGTATCATGTCTGTTTAGAAATCTTGTCATTAGGTCGTTATCAACTCTTCCTAATAATCATGATCATTCTCTTATGTGCATTAGAAACCATGCTTTAGGACTTTTACTGCACTCGCCTAAATACCATGCCTATATCGTATAAAATTAGTAGCAACCATGTCTACAAGAGTAAGTTTAAAAGCAGTCCCAACACCTTGATAGGATGTTTATAAAAAATAAATGTATAAAATTAGTTCTGTAATGTTCAGCACCTAGACAGCATGCCTATAGGACATAATGAACCCAAATACCTGTTTAAAATCACTCATTAGTATTAAGACTCTGATTAACAATTAGATATCATATTTATAGAACATCTCAGATCCATGCCTAGGCAAGCCTGTAGGATAATTAAACTCTTGCAAAATTATAAAACTATGCTTTGCTTAACTATTTGTGAACTGCCCAGATTCAGCAAGTCCTGAAATCAGTAGGCAAACTGATTAGGTCTCCATTGCTTTCCTTTAAAAATGTTGCATATGTTATATTTTCATGTTCACCTAGATATCCTGCTATAGGAGTTCTTAAAGTGTTTAAAATGTTGTTGTTTGAGACGTGCAACTGCTTGCTTATTTGTGGAGGTAAATATGAGCCCCCTTAATTGTTCCTTTACCTGACAGTCCTACTTGTTTTTGATTGTCGCTTAGATTTCTCTTTTTAAGCACTATAAGAGAGTCTAGAATTGCCTTAATTAGAGGTCCTAAACACCTCCAGGGCCATAAGTAAGAGACGGGTAATGCGCGCATAGAATACGTTTGACTGATTCACAAAATAAGTTTGGTTGGGACCCACCGTTGTGGACCTCGAGGGGTGCCTAACACCTTCCCCTCAAGGTAATTTCAAGCCCTTACCCAATCTCTGGTAACGCAAATCGGTTTGTATGAGTTATTTGCATTAGGTGCCCTAACGCACCTTAAATCTGTTAGGTGGCGACTCTTCAATTTCTATACCCCCTTCCAAAAAGGGAATGAGTTATCCCAAAGAATGTCGAAACCCAGACTCCGTGAAAGAGGAAAAAGGGGGGGCGCGACAACTGGCCCAGGCACCGGTCGTGCCTATTGTTATTCCGGGTCTTCGGTAGACCATGGCCAGATTCTGACCGTGTGCACCAGTCTTACACAGGCGATCGTTGTTTCCACCACAACCGCTACTTCTCAAGACAGGGGAGGCACCTAGACTCTTGTCGCCCGTACACCTGAGCAAGTTATTCATGGGCTTCAGACACCGGGGGCAGCTCCAGCCCAACCGGTTGCACCTGTTCAGGATTATGTGATTCCCGTCATGCCAGATGACGAGCAGCGTAGGTTGGAAAGAATTGGTAGACTTCAGCCTCTGACATTCAGTGGTGCTGAGGGCGAGTATGCCTAGGGTTTCTTAGACAAGTGTTAGAGGATTCTTCGCACAGCAGGGATATTGGAGACTAGTGGGGTCTCGTTTACCACTTTCCAGTTTTCAGGAGCTGCATTTACTTGGTGGGAGTCTTATGAGAGGCGTAGGCCTGTTGGTGCAGCGCCCCTTACTTGGAAGCATTTTTCCACTCTCTTCTTAGAGAAGTACGTTCCACAGTCCCGTAGAGAGGAGCTTCACAGACAGTTTGAGCAGTTGCGACAGGATGATATGACTGTGACGTTGTATGAGATGAGGTTTTCAAAGCTAGCCCGTTATGCTATTGAGTTGGTCCCTACAGAGAGAGATAGGGGATCAGGAGGTTCGTGGATGGCTTCACCTATAAGCTTCGGATTCTTATGACCAGAGAGAGGGTATCGGGTGCTAATTTTGAGCAGGTTGTTGGCATTGCCCGATATATAGAGTTAGTTCGTCGCCAGGAGCGAGATGAGAGAGAGGCCAAGAGGCCTCGAGGATCGGGCAGATTTAGCAGTGTTCCCTCTAGGGGTCAGTTTCAACATAGTAGAGGCCACTCATTTAGGCCTCCTCAACCAGCTCGTCCAGCTTATAGTTGTGCATCGCCGGGGTATGGTCCCCGCAATTCTCATCCAGTCCGCTCGTCATTCAGTTCTTTTCAAGCCTAGAGTTCATCACGAGCACCATCGGTTTAGGGTTCATCTATGCATGGTTCTTCTAGTGGTTTCCTGTTGCTAGGGGTCCCTTCAGTCCCATCTCCAGCACCGGGGAGTTGTTACGAGTGTGGAGAGTTTGGGCACATAGGAGACAGTGTCCTCGTCTTCTTGGGGGTCCATATCAGCAGAGGAGTCAGTCCTCGACTTCAGCTCCCGTTACTTCACCACCCGCCCAGACAGCTAGGGGTGGGGGTCACACAACTAGAGGCTGCCCTAGAGGGGGGGTCGATTAGGTGGAGGTCAGGCCCATTTTTGTGCACTTCCAGTAAGACCAGATGCTATGGCCTCAGATTCAATGATTACATGTATTGTCTCAGTCTGTCACCGAGATGTTTCGGACTTATTTGATCATGGTTCCACGTATTCCAATGTTTCATCATATTTTGCCCATTTTCTGGATATGCCCCGTGATTCTTTAGTTACATCTGTTCATGTGTCGACTCTGGTGGGTGATACTATTGTTGTGGACCGCGTGTATCGGTCTTGTGTGATGTCTATTGGGGGTCTGGAGACCCGAGTGGATGTGTTATTGCTTAGCACGGTTGACTTTGATGTGATATTGGGCATGGATTGGCTATCTTCGTACGTGTCATGTTGTTCTAGATTGTCACGCTAAATCCGTGACATTAGCGATGCCAGGATCTCCGAGAATTGAGTGGAGAGGTTTTATTGATTATGTACCTAGTAGGGTGATTTCATACATGAAGGCTCAGCATACGTGGAGAAAGGGTGTTTATCTTATTTGGCGTTCATGAGGGATGTCAGTGATGAGACTCCCACTATTGATTCTGTTCCTGTGGTCCGTAATCTTTCTAGATGTGTTCCCCGCGGACCTGTCAGGCATGCCACCGGACAGGGATATTGATTTTGGTATTGATTTGGTGCCAGGCACTCAACCTATTTCCATCCCACAGTATCGTATGGCACCGGTAGAATTGAAGGAATTGAAAGAGCAGCTTCAGGACCTCCTAGATATGGGATTTATTCGGCCTAGTGTGTCACCTTCGGGTGCACAAGTGTTATTTGTGAAGAAGAAGGATGGTTCCATGAGAATGTGTATTGACTACAGGCAGTTGAACAAGGTTACAGTCAAGAATAAGTATCCCTTGCCTCGCATTGATGATTTGTTTGACCAGCTTCAGGGATCTAGGGTGTTCTCTAAGATCGAATTGAGATCCGAGTATCATCAGCTAAAGATTCGGGATTCAGATATTCCCAAGATGGCTTGCAGGACCTATTATGGCCATTATGAGTTTTTGGTGATGTCTTTTGGGCTGACCAATGCCCCAGAAGCTTTCATGCATTTGATGAACATCGTATTTCATCCATATTTGGATTCCTTCGTTATTGTGTTCATTGATGACATCCTAGTGTATTCTCGTAGCCAGAAAGAGCATGCTCAGCATTTGAGGGTTGTATTATAGAGATTAGGGAGGAGAAGCTTTATGCAAAGTTCTCCAAGTGCGAGTTTTGGCTTGGCTTAGTAGCTTTCTTGGAATACGTGGTGTCCAGTGAGGGTTATTCAGGTTGATCCGAAGAAGATAGAGGCAGTGCAAAGTTGGCCCAGACCGTCCTCAGCTACAGAGATTAGGAGCTTCCTCGGTTTGGCGGGATATTACCGTCGCTTTGTGGAGGGGTTTTCTTCTATTGCTTTGCCCTTGACCAGATTGACCCAGAAGAGTGCCCCATTCAGGTGGTCGGACAAGTGTGATGAGAGCTTTCAGAAACTCAAGGTTGCTTTGACAACTCAAGTGTTAGTATTGACATCAGCTTTAGGTTCTTATACCGTGTATTGTGATGCCTCGAGGATAGGCATTGGTTGTGTTTTGATGCAGGAGGGTAGGGTGATTGCCTACGCCTCGTGCCAGTTGAAGACTCGTGAGAAGAATTATCCGGTGCATGATCTCGAGTTAGCAGCCATTGTTCACGTCTTAAAGATATGGCGTCATTATTTGTATGGGGTTCAATGTAAGGTTTTTACTGATCACCGTAGTCTGCAGCATTTGTTTAAATAGAAGGTTCTGAATTTGCGTCAGCGGAGACGGTTAGAGCTTCTCAAGGACTATGATATCACTATTCTATACCATCCGGGGAAGGCCAATGTAGTGGTCGATGCCTTGAGTCGCAGAGCAGAGAGTTTGGGGAGTCTAGCATATCTCCCAGCAACAGAGAGACCTTTAGCACTTGATGTTCAGGCTTTAGTGGGCCAGTTTGTGAGGTTGGATTTATCGGAGCCCGTCGGGTATTGTCTTGCATAGCCTCCAGGTCTTCTCTTTTTTACCGTATCAGAGAGCGCTAGTATGATGACCCACACTTGCTCGTTCTTCAGGATAGGGTCCGGCGAGGTGATGCTAGGGATGTAGTTATTGGTGATGATGGCATTATGAGGATGCAAGGTCGGGTATGTGTGCCTAATGTGGATGGTCTTCGGGAGTTGATTCTAGAGGAGACCCACAACTCGCGGTATTCCATCCATCCGGGTGCGCAAAAGTGTATCAGGATCTGAGGCAACATTACTGGTGGAGGCGGATGAAAAAGGATATAGTTGGGTTTGTAGCTCGGTGTCTCAACTGCCAGCAGGTCAAGTACGAGCACCAGAGACCAGGTGGATTGCATCAGAGGTTGGATATTCAGGAGTGGCAGTAGGAGCGTATCACCATGGACTTTGTAGTTGGGCTCCCACGGACTTCGAGGAAGTTCGATGCGATTTTGCTTATTGTGGATATGCTGACCAAGTCCGCACACTTCATTCCTTTTGGTACTACTTATACTTCGGAGCGGTTAGTTGAGATTTATATGCGGGAGATTGTCCGATTGCATGGTGTCTTCCATCATTTCTGATTGTGGTACTCAGTTCACATCGCAGTTTTGGAGAGCCGTGCAAAGAGAGTTGGGTACTCATATCGAGTTGAGCAGATCTTTTCACCCTCAGACGGACGGGCAGTTTGAGCGCACTATTTAGATACTAGAGGACATGGTGCGCGCTTGTGTTATTGATTTTAGGGGTTCATGGGACCAGTTTCCACCACTCACGGAGTTTGCATATATTAATAGTTATCAGTCGAGTATTCATATGGCTCCATATGAGGCTTGATACGGGAGGAGGTGTAGTTCTCCGGTCGGTTGGTTTGAGTCGGGTGAGGCTAGACTCTTGGTCACAGATTTGGTACAAGATGCTTTAGATAAGGTGAAGTTGATTCAGGAACGGCTTCGCACGGCGCAGTCTAGGTAGAAGAGCTATGCGGACCGGAAGGTCCGGGATTTATCTTTCATGGTTGGGGAGAAGGTTCTGCTGAAGTTTTCGCCCACGAAGGGTGTTATGCAACTTGGTAAGAGGGGTAAGTTGAGTCCGCGGTTCATTGGGCCTTTTGAGGTGCTTCAGAGGGTTAGGGAGGTGGCTTATAGACTTTCGTTGCCTCCTAGCTTGTCGAGTGTGCATCCGGTGTTTCATGTCTCTATGCTTCGAAAGTATATTGGTGACCCGTCTCATGTTTTGGACTTCATCACGGTTCAGCTAGAGGGTGATATGTCTTATGAAGTGGAGCCAGTAGCTAATTTGGGTCGTTAGGTCAGAAGGTAGAGATCTAAAGATATAGATTCAGTTAAGGTGCAGCGGAGAAGGCAGCCGATGGAGGAGGCCACCTGGGAGATCGAGCGGGAGATGCGGAGCAGATATCCTCACTAATTTGAGACCCCGGGTATGTTTCTAGACCCGTTCGAGGACGAATTTGTTTAAGAGGAGGATAATGTAACGACCCGGCCAGTCGTTCCGTGAGATTTGCCCTTTTTCCCCATTTCTGTTTCATTTTGTGTTGTTTACTCATTTATGTTATGTTTGGTCGGTTGGCTCGGGTTTGGAGTGATTGTGGAAAGAAATGAGACACTTAGTCTTTTAAGACGGTTAAATAGTTGGAAAAGTTAACCGGAAGTTGACTTATTGGTAGATGATCTCGGAATGTAATTTTTATGGTTCGGATAGCTTCGTTAGGTGATTTGGGACTTAGGAGTGTGTTTGGAATGTCATTAGGAGGTCTGTGGTAGAATTAGGCTTGAATTGGTGAAATTAGATTTTTTGGCGATTTCCGGTGGGCAGTGGAAAATTTGATATCGGGGTCAGAATGGAATTCCTGAAGTTGGAAAAGGTTCGTAGTGTCATTTGAGATGTGTGTGCAAAACTTCAAGTCATTCAGACGTGGTTTGGGTGGTTTCGGCATCGTTGGCGAATTTCAGAAGTTTAGAAATCCTTATGCTTGAATTTTGGATTAATCAGGTATTTCATGTTGTTTTGGGTGTTCTGAAGGTTCGACTAAGTCCGGGTGATGTTATATGACTTGCTAGTACTTTTGGTTGAGGCCCCGAGGGGCTCATGATTGATTTCGGATGGTTGTCGGAAAGTTGGAAACTTGGAAGAGCAGCTGAAGTTGCTGGTGTTGTCATAACTGCACCTGCGGATTGGGGATCGTAGGTGCGAGGCCGCAGAAGCACATGGGCAGCCGCAGGTGCGGCCAGTGGTGTGATGGTCAGGAACCTCAGGTGCGAGTAAGGGACCGCACCTACGAGATCGCAGATGCGGGATTTTGACCGCAGAAGCGGTTTTTGAGATTTAAGTTTTAAAAAAACCGCACCTGCGAGGGATTTTGCGCAGGTGAGGCACCGCAGGTGCGTCTCTTGGGATCGCAGGTGCGAGAGTTCTGGGCAGAACCTATATAAAGTTGCCTTAGCGAATTTTCTTCTATACGAGATTTTAAATGGAAAATTGGAGTTTTTATGAAATATTCGGAATTAAGATTCCTGATTTGATTCATTTATTTCCGATGTTGCTTATGTTATGAAATTACATGATTTTAAATGCTCCTCACTGCACTCAAGTCTTTAATTATAATTGTTACTTACTGAGTTGGTGTACTCACATTACTCCCTGCACTTTGTGTGCAGATTCAGGTGTCGAGGCTGAGTGATAGCTGATTTATTCTCTTTGGAGCATTTTCGGAGACTGCAAGGAAGCTGCACGGCGTCCACAGCCTTGCCTTTCTCCTTCCTATCTCATTATTTCTTATGTTCTCAGACTTATTTGTATTAAGAAATAGTACCAGATTTGTATTACTTCTTAGTTGCTCATGATTAATGACTCCGGGTGTCGGGGCTGTGTTTAAATGTTTTACCTACGTTTATTGTTATGAAATGCTAAAACAGAGTTTTTATTATATATCGAAGAGTATTGAAATAAAGGAAAAGTCCTTTATGTTATGCGCAGTGAGTTGGCTAGCCTAGTATCACGATAGGCGCCATCACGGCCAATTCAGATTTGGGGTCGTGACAACGTGGCTCCTAAATCAAGGTAGCAAATATATCACCTATGGGGATAATTCCCTCTTACAAGGATAGAGAAGATACTTACCTCACCCCAGTAGTCTTCAACCTTCAAAAATAGCCTTCCCTTTAAAATCAATCTCCAAACGAATCGAATTTAGTCATATACAATTCTATAACGTCAAACAAAGCCATAGGAATGAATTCCAATAATAAAGTTTCAATCTTTAATAAATTCCAAAAAGTCAACAAAAGCCAACCTTGGCCCACATGGTCCAACCCAAGTCAAGGGGTAGATCTCGACTACTTATAACCCCACGAGTCCAAATATGTGATTAGATTTTAAATCAAGTCCAAATCGACTCCCAAAACCTCAATTTTCATCTCTTAAGTCATAGGAAAAGCCCCCCAAGATTCCCTCAAAATTCCATATTTTAGATGTTTATAATCCATGTATATTCTTAAAATAATACCAAAAATGAGTTTAAATAACTTACCGCAAAGTCTTGTATGTAAGTCTCCTTTAATAATCACTCATCTCCAAGTCTAGGGCTCAAAATATGAGAGAATAAGCTAAAATCCCAAAATATAACACTTAATGTTCTGCCCAGCGATACCCTTCGCCAACGTGGCAACTAGCTCGCGTTCGCGAAGCACAAACAGTCACATCCTCCAAAAGACCCCACCCGAACATGGTAATATTCACCTTGCAAACGCGATGCACAAGCTCCCCAGGCCTACGCGAACGCGAGCCCCTTCCCGCGATCACGAAGGTGAACCTCCAGCTAACTGCAACCTGCCTCACCTCAACGCGAACGCGACATATAAGGCACGAACGCGAAGACCAACTTCCACAACCCATCACAAAGGCGACCTCCTATCTAGGAATGCAAAGAACTAAATCAGTCTGCCTCATAATAACCCTCCACAAGTGGCGAGACCTGCTTCACGATCGCGAAGCACACCAGAGACAAGCAAAATATCTGCAACCTGAAACAAGCTCCGAATGGTCCGAAACTCACTCGAGTCCCCTTGGAGTTATGCCTAATCCAAAATTACCGTACCAACCTGTTGGAACCATCAAAACACCAATCCGAGATCGTTTACACAAAAGTCAAACCTTGGTCAACTCTTACAACTTAAGGTTCCAACAATGGAACTAAGAGTTCCAATTCGCTTCAAAGCCTCCCCGAAACAAAATCAACCATCTCCACAAGTCACAATACAACAAAAAAGCATACGGGAAGCATCAAATATGAAAATGGGGCTCAAATACACAAAACGGTCGGCTGCATCATAACTATCTCCCTCTATTAAGCAAATTTTCGTCCTCGAACGAGTTTAGAATCATACATGGGATGTCAAAAAGATTAGGATATCTGCTCCATGTATCATGCTCAGTCTCCCAAGTTGCCTCCTCGAGCGATTGACCTCTTCACTGAACCTTCACAAAGGCAATATCTTTAGATCTCAGCTTCTGAACCTGCCTATCAAAAATGGCTACCAGCTCTTTTTCATTAGCCAGATTCTCATCCAACTGCACTAAATTTAAATCCAACACATGTGACTGATCCTCATAATACTTCCAAAGCATGAAATTTAAAACACTGGATCAACTCCTGACAATGTGGGTGGCAAAGCAAGTCTGTAGGCCACCTCACACACTCTCTAATACCTTAAATGGACTAATATACCGATATATTCAACTTGACCGTCTTCCCAAATCTCATCACGCCCTTTATAGGGAAAACTTGAAGAAGAACATTCTCACCCTCCATAAAAGCCGCATCATAAACCTTCATATCTGCATAACTATTTTTTTGGATGGTGTTGTATGAAGCCGCTCCTCAATTAACTTCACCTTCTCCATAACATCACAAACCAAATTTTGCCCAATAATCTAGCCTCACTAGTGTCAAACCAACCAATCGGAGAACGACATCGCCTCCCATACAAGGGCTCATACGGAGCCATCTGGACACTAGACTGATAGCTGTTATTCTATGTAAACTTTGCTAATGGTAGAAACTGATCCCACTGGCCTCCGAAATCAGTAACACATGATCTCTACATATTCTCCAATATCGAAATGGTTATCTTGGACTGCCCATCCATCTAAGGGTGAAATATAGTACTCAACTTAACATGCATGCCCATCTCATGCTGAACGGCTCTCCAAAAGTGCGATGTAAACTGCGTGCCTCCATGTGTAACAGGCTCACCATGCAAGAGGACAATCACTCTGATGTGGATCTTAGCCAACTGCTCTGATGTGTAAGAAGTCATGACTAGACTAAAATATGTAGACTTGGTCAATCTGTCTACAATGACCCAAACAATGTCAAATCTCCTAAATGTTTGTGGCAATCCTACCACAAAGTTCACTCCTACTTCCACTCAGTATCTCAATCTTTTGAAGCAAACCACCCGGTCTCTGGTGAGTAGACTTGACCTACTGACGATTGAAATATTGTGCAACATATCCAACAATGTCCTTCGTCATCCTCCGCCACTAATAATGATGCTTCAAATCACGGTACATCTTCGTAGCACCTGGATGAATAGAATACCGCAAACTATGAGCTTCCTCAAGAATCAACTCCCTTAACCCATCAACGTTAGGAACATATATCTGACTCTGAAGTCACAATACACCATCATAACCAATAGCCACCTCCTTAGCACCGCCTCGGAACAGCGTGTCCTTAAGGACATGCAAATGGGGATCATCATATTGGTGAGCCCTGATGCGCTCAAACAAGAATGACTGCGCAACAACACAAACGTGAACCCTGCTAGGCTCAGACATATCCAATCTCACAAATTTATTAGCCAAAGCATGAACATCCATATCCAACAGTCGCTCTATAGCTAGAATAAATGCCAAAGTCTCCATACTCTCGCCTTCATACTCAATACATCCACTGCCACATTCGTCTTCCATGGGTGATACAATATAGTGATATACAATATGGTGATATACAGACGTCTTTGTACCGATCCGCAAGACTTTACCAAACATGCTTATAACTCGTAACACCTATGCACCTAGAGCTTTGATACCAACTTGTCATGACCCAAAAACCCTCCGAAAGAGTCGTGATTAGAGGTGTTCGTCGGTCGGTACGGTACGGTATTTAGACATTTCGGTTCGGTATTTTCGGTATTCGGTTTCATAAAATGCTATACCAATATCGTACCTAATTAAATTCGGTACAATTCGATTTTCTCCTTTCAGTTTTGGTTTATTCGGTTCGGTAACTTCGGTTTGAATACTAACTAGTGCATAGAGTTATAGACGGTAATATTCTTAATTAAAGTACTAAAAAGTGCAAAATTAAAAACGTTTGTTGACAAAAGTTTTGTCCAAAACCAACATATACCAACCTAGAGAGAGAAAACTTAGAGACTTGTTATTTGCTTAGAGTTAATTGATGAACTCTGAGAATAAAGGAAAGTAAAATTTTATATTTCTTATACTTATGTTAAATTAATAAAATGTGTATTGTGTAATATAATATATATTTTGGTACGGTATCGGTATTTCGATATTTTAAAATACCAAGTACCATACCCAATACCAACTTTTTTAATCCATACCGAATACCAAAATATCGAATAGCGAATATGAAATTTTTTGGTTTCGGTATGGTAATTCGGTATTTATCAAATTATGCACAACCCTAGTCGTGATGGCACCTAGTCTCTAAAACTAGGTAAGTCTAACACATATCGAGATGATAACAGATTCTACTAAAAACAACTCAATCCTTAAAAACCAGTAAAACCAGAATTAACAAATCCTCATAGTTTCGTACGAATGAACCGAAGCCAACACAATACAACAAGGAGTACAAAACAGGCGGCAACCCGATCCCACCGTGCAACACTATCCACCCTTATTCCACCATGTAAATATCAATAATATAAGTAAATATATGTTGTGGCACGCAACCCTATCCCACCATATAATCGGAGTCAACTTCATAATTCACCCTTATTTCACCAAATCAATCAACCCTTATTTCACCTGTTGCGGCGTGCAACCCGATCCAATATAATTTAAATCAACAAAAACAATTTGTCACGACCCCAAGTCTAAACCATGTCGTGATGGCGCATATCGTGATACAAGGCAAGCCTATTTCCAAATATCGCTACCAATTTAATTATAAGAATTTAATAAAACATTTCCAACATTTAGAATTTCTCATAAAACAACTCAACTCCAAAATAAGTACAGAAAATACGGAAAACAAGCCCCAAATATTGGGGTGTCACTAAGTCATGAGCATCTAAGTCTATGAACTAAGAAATATAAATGTCTAACTGTCAATACAACCCAAAAGAAGATAGAAGATAGAAGGAGTAACAAGGTCCTATGGACGCTAGCAGCTACCTCGCATTCTCCAAGATAGCTGACATGAACTCAACGATTGTCGCGCTCCAACTCACCTGAATCTGCACATATAGAGCAGGATGTAGTAAGGGTACAACCGACTCAGCAAGCAACAGAAATAAATAAGGAACTGAGTAGAAGTGACGAGCTAAGCAGAACAATTTAATTATTACTTTTCACAGTTAAAGATGGGCTTCAGTAAAGATCAGTTTCACAGTTTATCAACTACTGACAGAAAATTAATAGATAAGAACCAAAACAACAGAGTAGATGAAACCTCACAGCAATGCCACTTAATCTCTCAGCACTCGGCACTCGCACTCAGCGCTCAATAGGTACATGCGCTCACTGAGGGTGTACAGAATTCGGAGGGGCTCCTACAACCCAAGCGCTAAGCACGGACAACTCACGTGCAGCACGGACAACTCACGTGCTATCATATCATAACTGGATCCGCACAGATAACTCACTTGTTGCACAGACAACTCGCGTGCTATCTATCATATCTGGATCCGAACATACAACTCATGTGCTGCACGGACAACTCACGTGCTATCATATCATGCCTTACAATAGGCCCTCGGCCTCTCTTAGTCATGTACCTCTCTAGCCTCACAATTCTCAACAAATAAGGGAACACAACCCAGATCAAGTATTACAGCGTATCAGCAAGATAATAGAGACTGAGGTTAACATGTACAAGAATTTCTATGACTGAGTGCAAATAATGTGAGCATGAATAAAGCCTAAGCATGATATCTAACATGAAGGCAATCAAGTCTAACAGACATATAACACATAATCTTAGATAATGGATACTAGTCCTTACAGCCTCACGAGACGGACCAAGTCTCAATCCCTCGCGTTGCACACCCACACGCCCGTCACCTAGCGTGGGTATCACCTCTTAACAATAACATGATCAAATCTCTGGGTTTATACCCTCAAAGCCAGAGTTAAAACTGTTACTTACCTCAAATCGAACAAAACTCTAGTATGCGATGCTTTTACCCCTTGATTCGATCTCCAAATTCTCTTAATCTAACCAAAACCAGCATATTACCATCAATACACAAAATCTAAGGGAATGAATCCTATATGAAAATTATCAATTTAGATCAAGAATCCCGAAATTGGCCAAACCCGGCCCCCAAGCCCATGTCCCGAAATCCCATACAATTCACAAAACTAAGGAAACCATTCAATCATGAGTCCAACCATACCTAATTTATCAAAAACCGACTTTGAATCGATGTTCAACTCTCATAAATACATTTATGAAGTTGCTACAGTTTTTCCCAATTTTTCATCCCAATTCTCTACTCAAATGATGAATTCAATGTTATAATCATGTACTTTAGCCAAAACTTAGTAAGAATCACTTACCTCGATGACTTCCTTGAAAAACCTTCGACAAAATGCCAAAACCCGCTCTCTAGGTCAAAAATATGAAAATAAAAACCCTAAACCTCGTATTTATAGTGCACCCCTCGGATTCCTATTTCACTAACCGCCAAAAAACCATCGTCGTCGCGCTCACTGCCATGCTGTCCGCGGAATTCTCACTGCAGTCGCGAGCGCCTCCTGTTCCTTCGGTCGCATCCCTTCTTCTGTTGTCCGAGCCAGCCTTCGCCGCTGACCGCGGAAATATGTCACCCCCGCGAAATCCCTCTACTGACCACGAAATTCCTGCGCGGTCCGCGTTCCCAACTTCATAGACCAACACCTGAAACACCAGCAGAGTTTTCTAACAGCTGAACTCATCCGTTCACTATTCGAAACACACCCGAGGCTCTCGGGACCTCAACCAATCACACCAACACGTCCCATAACATTATTCAAACTCAACCAAACCTACGAATGACTAGAAACAACACCATAGCATCAAATCAAGCTCGGATTCAAGTCTAGGAACTCAAAACTCCTAATTTCCACAAATGACTCCGAGACCAACCAAACCTTGTCTGAATATTCTCAAATTTTTCACACAAGTCCAACATGACACCAAGAACATATTCCAACTTCCGGAATTCCATTTCGACCCCAATATCTAATTTTTTCACTACCGACAAGAAATCACCAATTTACCAATTTCGCCAATTCAACCCTAACTCTACCACAAACTCCCAAATCACATTCCGAACATGAACCAACCAACCCAATACCGTACAACACAACTGAACATCACCTAAGGAAGTAGAAATGGGGGAAAATGGGCTATAACTCTTGGAAAAACCGGTCGGGTCATTGCATCCTCCCCCTCTTAAACAAACGTTCGTCCTCGAACGAGTCTAGAAGCATACTTGGAGTCTCAAATAGGTGTGGATATCAGCTCCACATATCCCCCTTGGTCTCCCAAGTGGCCTCCTCCGCGGGTTGGCCTCTCCACTACACTTTCAGTGAAGCTATATCCTTTGACCGCAACTTTCGGACATGTCGACCCAAAATAGCCACTGGCTCCACATAATAAGTCAAATCACCCTCCAACTGAACCGTGATGAAGTCCAAAACATGGGACGGTTCCCAAACATACTTCTGAAGCATGGAAACATGGAACACCGGATGCACACTCGACAAGCTGGGTGGCAAAGCAAGCTCATAGGCCACCTCCCCAATCCTTCGAAGTGCCTCAAACGGACCAATAAACCGGGGGCTCAACTTGCCCCTCTTCCCAAACCTCATAACACCTTTCATAGGTGAAACCTTCAGCAATACCTTCTCCCCAACCATGGAAGATACATCCTGGACCTTCCTGTCCTCATAACTCTTCTGCCTAGACTGCACTATGCGAAGCCGCTCCTGAATCAACTTCACCTTATCTAAAGCATCCTGCACCAAATTTGTACCCAAGAGTCTAGCCTCACCCGGCTCAAACTAACCAACCAGAGATCTACACCTCCTCTCATACAAAGACTCGTACGGGCCCATATGAATACTCGACTGATAACTATTATTATATGAAAACTCCACTAGTGGCAGAAACTGGTCCCATGAACCCCCAAAATCAATGACACAAGCGCGCAACATGTCCTCCAATATCTGAATAGTGCGCTAGGACTGACCGCCCGTCTGAGGGTGAAAAGTCCTGCTAAACTCAACCTGAGTACCCAACTCTCGTTGCACGGCCCTCCAAAACTACGATGTGAACTCATTACCCCTATCAGAAAAGATGGACACTGGGACTCCATGCAGACGAACGATCTCTCGGATATAAATCTCATCTAACCGCTCTGAAGTGTAAGTAGTACCAATAGGAATGAAGTGCATAGACTTGGTCAGCCGATCAACAATAACCTAGCATTAAACTTCCTCGGAGTCTGTGGCAGCCCAACTACAAAGTACATGGTGATCGGCTCCCACTTCCACTCCGGAATATCCAATCTCTGAAGCAAGCCACCCGATCTCTAGTGCTCATACTTAACTTGCTGACAGTTGAGACACCGAGCCACAAATATAACAGTATCCTTTTTTATCTGCCTCCACCAATAATGTTGTCTCAAATTCTGGTACATCTTCGCGACACCTGGATAGATGGAATACTGTGAGTTATGGGCCTCGTCAAGAACCAACTCCCAAAGCCTATCTACATTAGGCACACATACCCGGCCCTGCATTCTCATCATGCCTTCATCTCCAATGGATCCTTGACATCACCTCGTCAAACCCTATATTGAAGAACGAGCAAGTGTAGGTCATCATACTGGCGCTTCCTGATACAGTCATAAAGAGAAGACCTGGAGACTACACAAGCCAGTACCCGTCTAGGCTCAGATATATCCAACCTCATAAGCTGTCCCGCTAATGCCTGAGCATCCAATGCCAAAGGTCTCTCTGCTGCTGGGAGATATGCTAACCTCCCCAAACTCTTCGCCCGGCGACTCAAGGCATCGGCCACCACATTGGCCTTCCCTGGATGGTACAGAATAGTGATATCATAGTCCTTAAGAAGCTTCAACCATCTCCGCTGGCGTAAATTAAGGTCCTTCTGCTTAAACAGATGTTGCAGACACCGGTGATATCTATAAATCTCACATTAGACCCCATACAAATAATGATGCCAAATTTTCCAGGCGTGGACAATGGCTGCTAACTCAAGATCATGCACCAGATAATTCTTCTCAAGGGTCTTCAACTGGCGCGAGACGTAGGCAATCACCCTACTCTCCTGCATCAAAACACAACCATTGCCTATCCTCGAGGCATCAAATATACGATATAAGAACCTAAAGCTGATGGCAGAACTAACACTGGAGTTGTGGTCAAGGAAGCCTTGAGCTTCTGAAAGCTCTCCTCACACTCGCTCGACCACCTGAATGGAGCACCCTTTTGGGTCAATTTGGTCAAGGGTGATGCAATCGATGAAAATCCCTCCACAAAGTGACGGTAATATCCCTTTAACCAAGGAAACTCCTGATCTCCATAGTTGAAGACGGTATGGGCCAACTTTTCACCGCCTCTATCTTTTTCGGATCTACCTGAATACCCTCATTGGACACCATGGGTCCCAAGAATGCAATTGAACTGAGCCAAAACTCGCACTTGGAGAACTTCGCATAAAGCTTCTCCTCCATCAATCTCTGTAGTACCACCCTCAAATGTTGAGCATGCTCCTCCTGGCTACGAGAGTACAACAGGATGTCGTCAATGAACACAATAACGAGGGAGTCCAAATGTGGCTGGAATACGTTGTTCATCAAATGCATGTGTTATGCCCCGCAATGTTACGTCGATGTTACGTTTTGTAATATTAAATTACGACGATGTTGCACCCCGTAGTATTGTACGTTGAATTTATCATAAGGTAATTGGCATCAGTCCAAGGAAAAGATTATTTGGACATTATAAGGATTATGCTATTTCAAACAAGTTATGAGTAAATTCGGGAAGGTGAGAGGGCAAGCAAGTCAAAGAAAATGAATTTTCGTCCAAGTTTAGCATGTTGGGATAAAATTCGAGCCGAGCGTCAATACCCGATATTTATGGACTAGTACTACAAGGTACCATATGACCATGATAGTAGGATGTATAAAGTGTATTAAAAATAAGTAGAATTT
>ML270021.1:0-33547 GCA_005239495.1 Nicotiana undulata | reverse complement strand
TTGGATTTTAGCCACAAATTGAGCATGAATAATTGAGTAAAATGTGTAATTGAATTAGTAAAGTTTCGGGTAAAGATTTTCTTCAAGAAATTTCGAGGTCCGGGCACGTGGGCCCGAGGGCATTTTGGTCATTTCATTGAGCCGGGCTGAGGAACTTTGTAATTTGAATTGGTTATGATCTATTGAGTATATTTTCATTGAATTATCGTTATTTGGATAGTTTGGGAGCGTGCGCATCCATTTTTAGTCGTCGTAGAGGCTTGGAAGCCGGTGATGAATCTTCGGAGCAAGGTGAGTCTTCTTTCTAACCTCGTAAGAGGGAAATTGTCCCTCTAGGTAACCTTGTTTGCTATGTGATCTTGTTTGGGGGCTACGTACGCACCGAGTGATGAGAGTCCGTACGTAGTGGCTATTACTACTTCGTCCGGGTAGTTAGGACACAACATGTTCATTGTTTTTCCCTGTTGTAGCATAGATATGACTTGTATACTTGTGTGATTGGTATTGTTGCCTTTGAACATTGTGATACTTGGCTTGATTTAAGTGTGATAAGAGAATCACGGGATGGGATCGGGTCGTATGCCACAGCAGATTGATGATTGATTATATTATAGGATCGGGCCGTACACAACGGCAGAGTGATGATTGATTATATTATGGATCGGGTCGTCTGCCACGGCAGAGTGATGATTGATTATATTACGGGATCAGGCCGTACGCCACGGCAGAGTGATGATTGATTAAATTATGGGATCGGGTCGTACGCCACAGTAGAGTGATGATTGATTATATTATGGGATCGGGTCGTACGCCACGGCAGAGTGATGAGAGAGTATATTATGGGATCGGACCGTACGCCACGGCGAAGACTACAGGGTGGGATTGGGCCGTACGCCACGACGGAGATTGAGACTACACGGTGGGATCGGGCCGTACGCCACGGCGATGATTTACAGGATGGGATCGGGCCGTACGCCACTGCGGAGCGATGTGAGTGAGTACCATATAGGAGCGGGCCGTACGCCACGACGGATACCAAACTTGTTTGATTTGAGATTGTTATTTGATGCCGGATATTGATGCACTTGATTATTTGTTTTACTTGCCTGCAGTTTTCCTTACATCCTGCTTACTTTATTACTGTTGGACCTTAGTGAGTATCGAGTCGACCTCTCGTCACTACTTCTTCGAGGTTAGGCGGGATACTCACTGGGTACATATATGTATATGTACTCATGCTACACTTTATGTGCATTTTGTTGCACAGGTACCTTTATAGTACAGTGATCGATTTGGGGACTTATACGGGCTGCATTCATCCAGAGGCGTTCCACAGCTTCCGGAGTCTCCCTTCTGTGTACTTACATTTTATATTTATTACCTTTGTCCAATTTATTTTTCGGACAAGCGTTGTATAATTGCATAAATTCTTAGAAATTGCTCATGGACTTGTGTCACCGGGTTTTGGGGATGTGTTGAGTCTTGTTCTATTGAATTAAATGGATTTCCTATCGTGTTTAAATTTACAAAGGTTTATTTAACTGACTATGAAAAGCAATAAAGGCAACGATTTCGAAATTGTTAAACAGGATGGTATTTCAACTGATTAAGGGGTTGGCTTGCCTGACAGTGGTGTCCGGCGCCATCACAACCCATAGAGTTTGGGTCGTGAAAATGTGGTATCAGAGCTCTAGGTTCCCGTAGGTTTCACGAGTCATGAGCAAGTCTAGTAGAGTCCTGCGGATCGGTATGGAGATGTCTATACTTATCTTCGGGAGGCTACAGGGCTGTTAGGAGTACTTCCCTTCTTGATTCCTCATCGTGCAACTTGATTCCTTTAAGGCTCATGCCTATGCTTCTTCCCACTCAATCTTACGCGTCACAAAGCGATTGTTATGAATCGAGGGTTGAGGACTTTTAATGATACTATGGATGTGGTGCGGGATGTTTCTCCCAGCGTAGTTGATTGAGGCTATCATTGTTGTTCTGCGGAAGAATGTTTTTGTCATCTCAGCTCAGTAATTGTATTTCTGAGAACTTTGAGGTCATGCTCAGGTGGTTATGAACTTACGATTTGTTATGGCGCGATGTTGATACATGGGTAGAATGGTTGCCCATGTGTTGGGGTGATGAGCGGTTTGAAGGGAGGTCTTCTGAGAGTGTGATTTCGGGATTTCAGTATTTTTGTTCCGGCGGAGGGAAAGCATTTGGATTATAAATGATCAAGTTTTGGGCTGATAAAATAGTAAGGATTGGTGTTATCAAGTGAAATGGAGCGCTCGCCTGTAATAAGATATCGTCGTCATGGATCGAATGGAATGTGTTAAATTTTTCGATGCTATGGTTTCATCGGTTGCTCGGGGTCAGAGTATTGTGAAGAAGTATTGAAGAATGCGGTTGGCAGAGGCCGTGAGGTGCGGAGGTTCAGTACTGGCTAACTATTGGAAATGAAGGCGATTCGAGGAAGATGATCTTCGTAAAGATTTAAAGTTGTGATGATATGTTGGTTTAAGAGCTACAGAGGACAGTATTAAATTGAGGCAGCAGGAGGGCATCATACGATGAAGGACGATACGTGAGAAGTGCTAGGCGGTTGTGCCAATTCTAAAAGGTCAGGTGTAAGGAAAGGGAGTCAGGTAACACTTAAGGGAATGAGTTGGGCAAAGTGGGAGAGCGGAAGCTTAGTGATGAATCAAAAGATGTGGTAGCCCGTTTAGTAGATGTTCAGGAAGAGCGGACGGATTGGTAAGGTTGGTAAATGGATACAGGCTTAGGATGGGGGCTTGATATTGTAGAAAGTGAGAATCATAGCATAATGGTAGGTGTCAGTTGGCTAGTTTCCTCGGGTGGGTNGGGGTCTTGATATTGTAGAAAGTGAGAATCATAGCATAATGGTAGGTGTCAGTTGGCTAGTTTCCTCGGGTGGGTTGTCTTCTGTGAGTAGGTTAGCGGTTGTAGGGATGGTAAGTTATGTGCGGAGTCCTAGTGGCTAGTCGGTAGGGGGTAAAATGTGTGAATGGTGTTAGAAAATTCAAATATTTAAGGGAGGCTAACCGGAGAATTCGGAAGAATTGGGTGGATTGGTGGGACAATGTCATGTCATCAAAGGAGAAAAGGATCTCATCAGGGACTAGAGCGGTGCAAGAAGTAGCTTCGGGCTAAGTGGGGGAGTCCCACCACCTGCAGTTAGGTCGTAGGATTGTGCTCTCATGGGATTGTGGATTTGTCGGCGTATCGGCATGATGTTCAGCTAAGGGAAAAGAGTATATCGGTAAGTGAGCATGGCATATGAGAAATGTGCAAATTGGTCCTATTGGACCAGGGATAGGCTCTGGAAGACTAAGAATTTGTGCTTAAGACATAGGCAAGTTGTAAAGGTAGTGACTCAGTCATGTGCTTCATTGAAAAGCATGTTCATGTTCTAGAAGAGCCTTGGGGTTGATTGTATTCGGGGCGAGTCAGAGTGGGTGACTCTTAGTAGTGGTCCGAATCAATTCGAAAGTTAGAGAATGCGGTGTTTAAGGGTTTTAGGCAACAATATAATTAAGAAGCGAGCTTCTGCAGTATAGTCTCTAAAAGGAAGGAAGATGGTTGGAGGGTTCTATATTATTTCAGCACGTTGGATAGTATCGGAGGAGTGAGAGAATAGACTCCAGGTTGTAGAAAGATTATCAAGAGGTTGTGAGACGAGTTGCGAAATTTAGGTAGCATGGTCTCGTGATTCAAGGTCACTCAGGATGAGTGAGGGTCGAGTTGCTATGAGTTGAAAGAAGTTACTATTATCTGGAGCCAATTAAAGATGATTAAAAGAATATGGATTGGTTAGCCATGATGGAACGGCGCATGTACGACAGTGATCAGTTCCTTCGGTATGATTGAGTGCGTGAATAGTTTGTGCAGATGTGTGTGGGGATTGTTGGCCGTCGTAATAGATTTTATTTGGAAGCATTCAAGTTTTATGGCATGTCAGGTGTAGGCGGATCCCGGAAGGTTTATGGTGGTTCAGACCACTACTTAAGGATTTGCATGTATTGTGATTGTGAGAGCTCACTTGTGTGTTGTTATGGTTCTCATGAATTGAAGCAAATAAAAGGTTTCTATATGTGATGAAGTGTTCACCCTGTTAGTGGTTCAGGAGTTATGATGGAACTTCCTATGCTATTCCAAATTGGCATGTTATGTGCAATAAGCGGTATGTAACTGGAAGTAAGAATCGAGGTTGCGATTCAGTGTTAACAAGGATGTCATGAGCTCAGGGGAGCAAGAACAGGGGATTTGAATGTCTAAAATAAGCTGATGTTGTCTTCAATGTCACCTGAGATTGGTGTTTGGCGAAAGAGACTTGGTATCCTAATTACGGGTCCTTGAATTGTTTTACAGCCTTAGGATGGTAGGTGGTATGGATGTGCATACTTGTTGCATTGTGTGGAAATTCGTGGGAGTGTGACTACGGGAAGATTGTGTAAGCGTGACCTGTAGTCACCTGATTGATCGCAGATTTAGACTAAGTATAAGGAAGTATAATATTGCTTATTTGAGAATGTATGCCTGGAAGGCGTTAGGCTCAGTTGGTTGTGGACTGTGGGGTGTTTACCTCGGCTATGATGGTTGTCCTCGTGTGTATAAGAAAAAGAAAGCGGGTTATTTGGACCCAGGTAAGTCTACCAGCCTAGTTCCATGCGAACAGAATCGGCTTGAAGTGAATGAATGGATTTAAACAAGATTTTGGGCTTCATGCGAGTCATATGTGTTCATTTCAGTATAACGCTCCTCAAGGATAGGTGTTGGAATGTCAGGCGTTGTCCTATCTTCGTCAAATTCATGCGATATTATGATTGTGTCGTGCGAGTGTGAAACGGCTTGATAAATTCTTATGTGTTGAGATTCCGCGTGGCGATGAGGTTAAGTGAGCAGAATGGATCTTGAGATTCAGATTATATATCGCACCTCAGTTGTGCTTGAGTTTTGTAGCATATGGCTCTATCAGTCTCCCCATAATGGTATTATGCACTCAGCGTGCTTGTTACCGATGTCAGTAAATTGTATTAGTGAGCAATTCAACTCTGTGTATACATTTCTTTATGTACATTTTATGATGGGATCGGGTGGCACGCCGCCACGGGTATGTTATTTGGATCGGGTTGCACGCCGCAACAGTGTGATGTTGAGCAAGGCTCCTGTAATTATTTTCTTGTGTTTTACTTCGTAATTTTCTGAGGAAAGTTCATATTAGTTGCGTGAGTTGAGTAGTCCCTTCCGGGGTCATTTCCTTATGTGTCGTGTTCGAATTGTGGCCTATTGGCGCATTGTGGCATCGTGTGAGGCTAATGGCCGTCTTTGGGGTGATTGGTTGTCTGAGCAGTTCATACTGGGTGAGACAAAAATTATAAATATGGGATCGGTGTGATAAGACTATGCAAGAATATTACAAGACAATCACCATCATTGGTTGTAGTGAGAGGATGATCTTAATCAGGAGGAAGGAATTCAATGTTTAGCCAACTGTGCAGTTGGTTAGGAATTTCTACACATTTCCTCCGTTGTGGTGGTATCGTCAGCATTATAGCAGGATGTATGTGTGTATCTTATATGTACGGACTCGTGAGAGGACGAAGAGAACTTTCCTATAAAAATTTCTGAGTTTCGGGACGCGGTCCCTGGGGTCGGGTTTTGACCGGTTTCGGATTTTTGAGTTAAATTCGATATTTTTCAATTGGAATTTGTTCCTTAAGCATAGATTGATGATAAAAATCTGAACTTGGTAGATTTGGAGCCTTCGGAGGTTGATTCGAGAGGCAAGCGCATTGCGGAATAATTCTGGGCTAGTTTTGAGGTAAGTAATGTCTTTAAATCCTGTCCTGAGGGTATGAAACCCCGGACTATGCACCCTTTCACGGGTTTTGAAATGGAAAGATCGAAACTTTGGAAATATCTTCCCTATTTGGGCGACTATTGAGTTGCGAAACCGATTTTGAAGCTTATGCTTAAATAGTATTTATATCTTATGATATGTTTTGGGCGGTAAGCCATGTTTGGGGCCTGGTGCCGACTTGTTTACCCTTCGGGGGTTATGCTTTACTAGTTTCCTCACCGATATGTTGTGATTTTTCACTCAGTATTTTCTGTGAAATTGTTTTGACACTCAGAGTATTTTGATACTACTTCTTGAAAATGAAACACTGTTTTGGGTCGAGAACCCGGTGTATTATGGCCTGAGGGGCAAATTGAGAGTGTCTGACTGAGTGCGGCTGTTGGCCTATATTGTGAAGATGATATGATATGAGTGAGGTTGCGGGCCTATATTGTGTGTGATTTATGCCATGTTGTGGCTTATTATTGCGCTTGGGCTGTAGGAGCCCCCTCCGGAGTCTGTAACACACCCCTAGTGAGCGCCGGTACCGATTGAGTGATGCCTGATGGGCGGAGTGATTGTGAGGTTGCCTGATGGGCAGAGTGACTGTGAGGTTGCTTGATGGGAAGAGTGATTGTGAGGTTTCCTGATGGGCAGAGTGACTGTGAGGTTGCCTGATGGGCAGAGTGATTGTGAGGTTGCCTGATGGACTGATACTGAAAGAAATTGTTACGAGAAATGATTATGGCCCGAAGGGCAGTTTTATAAAGATTTTTACTGAGTTTTCAAACGGTGATTTACTTCGTTTTCGAACTGGCTTTACTGAGAATTTTATTGAGATATACTTATATTGCACTTGTTTTCAAGGGATTTCGGAAAACTGATTTCGAACTTATTATTTGATGAATATTACATGGTGACTTGGTGTTTTACTCGCTTTTGTGGAATTGTGTATCTGTTCTGTGTGTTTATATTACTCAGACTGTGATTTATTTTCATTACTACTGAGTTGGCGTACTCATAAAGACTCCCTGGTCCTCTGTGCACAGATCCAGGTACTAGCTCGCAGCAGTAGCTGACGCAGGTTCGATAACAGCATTTCACGGGATTTCGAGGTAGCTGTCCAGCGTCCACAACTTCTCCATTTCCCTTCCTTATTTAGTCTTAGCATTTGATTCAGAGACATATATTATAGTTTTAGCAGAGTTAGATTTATTTATTCTTAGATGCTCATGACTATTGACTCCAGTTCTTAGGAGGTTGTTTAGAATATTATGGGGACGCTAAGAATTAATTATATTATTTGTGATGGTTGCATGCTTATTATTAAATTTTGAACTTTTATAATTGAATAAAAGCGTAGTAAGGTGATGGTTGGATAGCCTAGTACCACGATAGGCGCCATCACGGCCTGTTAGGATTTGGGGTCATGACATAAGTGGGGGACTATCTGTATTGGTAGAAATGACCTTCACACGTGTAACAATTATGGTGACTCGGCAACCTATGTGGAGAAATGACAACATGACAACTAGACAAGACTCTATAAAGAGGTACGAGATAAAGAGTAACGAAATAGCGTACTCACGGGATCATCAGATATAGGAATATCAACCTAATTGGGAAGATAAAGAGACACGGTCAAAATGAATCAAGATGAAATACAGGGCAAATTCAGGATCTTCAATTAATGAGCCAAACGTTACATAATCTTCACGCAACAGTTACGATTATTCATTATAACGTTACATTAATGCTCAATCACTGAAAAGAGTAGACGTTATATTAAGAAATTCCCTATAAAAGGGAGCAACATATAACTTGTAAAGACACATTCGAACCACTATTGAAATATACTTACTTTCTGCGCATCTTTATTGTTTTCTATTTACAAATTTACTTACAATTATTTCCATATTCTCTTGGTTATCAGAACCCTGTGTTCTTCTTAAAATAGCTTTGGCGGAGAATCTAATTCTTTGGTTAAACACGCGTGGCCTTGTTTCAGCTTGAAATCTATGACTTTGACTCTTCTCAATTTCTCATATGTGATGGAGTGCGCTCGGTATTCGCTATGTGCCGACGATGGGAGATGCTGCAAATGGATTAGGACGGGCTATGGATGCTTGATTATCATTGCGACGTGTTGTCTAGCCTCAAAAGTGGATGCAATGTTAATTCTTCTAGTCGTTCAGTTGTGGTATGAGGCGGGTTCATATGTCTGGTTGGTAAGCACAGATCTGGGAAGATTGGCTGGTGGCCAAGCTATTATGATTAAGGTGAGTTCACGGTGAGGTGTCGATTCGAGTATAATCAGTGTGCCATATCCTGCCTGATGAGTTTGGATCGTGTGTCTCGTATGAGGTTTTCATTCGGTAGAGAGCGTATGTCATAATATTAGGGCATTTGGGGAAGTTATTGACAATTACAATGATGGGTAAACGCTTGGCAAGGTCTTTGGGGTGTTTTATGATCAGCATTGCATGAGTTTTGAAGTATTCAGCTAAATAGTCATGAAAGATAAGGTCATGTTGTGAAGATATGGTACCTTGGGTTGTTGATGGGGTGTTCTATGGCTTCGAGCTAAGTGGTGGAGTCTTCTAAAGACGACTGGATAGTAGGGTCATGGGCCGTATCATTTTCTGGACCGTGAAATTGCTTGGTTATTTCTTTGAATGGGCATATGATGGTGTAGCACGGGTTGCTTGACGCGTATTAGTTGTGTATTGAAGATCAGAGTAAGATGAGTGGTTATCGAGAAGGTTCTGGCAAGTTAAGGTCTTTTGTTGCCTTTAAGGGCTTTTGGATTTGTCTACGGGTAGGCTGGAAAATTATAGTGAATGGTAATTGAATCTTCTGTGTTTCCTTGTCAAGAAGAGTCTACATGTCAATGTTGGAGTGATGCAAGAAATGGCTTCAGGTTCCTAGGAAGTTCCCTTAGGGCGGCCATATCAGATTGAGTTATTTTTGGATTGACAGTCTACGTAACTCGGTTTAGTTAGCGGTGATTCGTTCTGATTACTTGAATATGTGTTACTGAGTTCCGAAGAACTTATCATGGTTATGACCACGGTCGGAGTTGATGTTTTCTACAGGTATATGAGCATATTGCTTATGGTTCAGAGTTGACTGTGAGGCTTTCGTAGTGTTACAGATTAGCATGTTAGAAGCGATGCGCCGCGTGGGGTTGAAAAGTTGCATGTACAAGGTTGCATTTAGTTTTGAAGGGATGGATATAAGTTCTTGATGGTACGAACGATTCCGATGTTTAAGGTTTTTTCTGGCACTATGTGTTTTCACCAGAGCGCATGTTGGCAGATGCATTGTGTTTTGATTTATGGGTGCATTAGCAAAAGAAGATGTACTGTGAGTTACGTGTCAGCTATTTGAGTAGCGGTGTTGAGATTGGGTATGAAAGGTTTGGTACTTGTGAGGCTCAGAGACTGAATGTTCTTGTTGGTGGACTATTCCTTGATTGCGAGTTTTGAAGGAGTGTAGAATATTGGATGATTAATGGTAGGTATTAGGGAAAGGTTGCTATAGACTTTTGGAAGGTTTATTACATGTAGTTGTTGCCACTTGTATATCATCGGGCGGAATGGATGTTATCCGCGCCTTGGTTTATGTTATATGTTTCTCTCTATACTACGACGGGTTATGAGATTTACATGATTCTTCGCACGCATATTATGATTCAGTTTAGGCCCCGTGGCACTATAGGAAAGGTGGCCTTTATGATGTCGCTTATCTTATGGCACCATAGTTGTGCTTGTCTTTCCCAGTATTGTTTCTTCCTAATGATTTACCCACAGTTATATTTTGGGCACTCTGTGTGCTTGATGTTGACGCACATGTGATCAGTGAGCCCGAGTATTATGGCTCAAAGGGTACCGTATGTGGATTGATATAATGGGATCGGGTTGCACGTTGCAATGGTACAATGATGACATGTCACTCCTTATTTTTGTTTCGTGTATTTTGTTTTCACCTTGTTATGAAATTTCATAGTGAAGTGCTATAATTTCCCTGTTTGTTTAGCGTATTTAGTAATTTTCTTATTTAGCTTTCTCTGGCAGCTGTCATGTCTGAGTTATTACTTGTTAGTATACGGAATCGAATTATGTGTGGCTTCATATGATTATTGTTGATACTTGTCGGTGTGGCTGCTTGTACTGGCTGAGATGAGGTTTCTAGACCTGAGATTTGCGCTAAGGTATTGGGATGAGTAAGAGTTGGAAGCATAACACTATATTTTGTTGAGGATTTGGGCAATGGCCCTGGTCGGGTGAGTGAATTTCTTGGTTTATTGACCAGATGAGTGGTTAAGCGGTTATGCGTGTTCCTTTCATCATTGATGGGGTATAAAGGGTTTTGAACGAGGTTCTAACCGATATGAGGTTTGCTATCGGCACCAGATTTGTTTTTGGGCAGTAATAGTGGTCAATAGTTCCTACTGTGAGTATTGAAGTGATGGGGTACGTCATGTGATTACATCTTGGGTTATGGTCATGATTTGATACAGTTGGTTCAGACTTGTACAGTGTGTGGATATGGGATTCGGGTCTTGTAATGAATTCATGATGATAAAAATGGGGTCCTAAAGTTTAAGGATTAAGGTTGAAGCAAGGACCTTTAAGCGTGTTATGTTGGTGGAATTATGTGGAGCAGGGTGACACGGGATCACCCTCGGGTTTGTTCTTAGTAAGGTTAAAATGTGGTTTAATAGCTTTGGGAAGACTCCTGGCACGTTCGAGGACGAACATGTGTTTTAGTGGTGGAGGATGTAACGACCTAACCTATCGTTTTGAGTATCTGCACTTCGCTCGGTGTTCTGAGGGCTCGAGTATCGCCGCATGATGTATTATGACTTACGTAATTCGTCGGTGTTGGTTTTGAAGTTATCCGGAATCAATTTGGAAGAATGAACTTCAAGATTTAAGTTCTAAGTTGGAAGAATTGACCAAGTTTGACTTTTTAGCATTTGATCTCGGAATGGAGTTTTGTTAGTATCGTTAGTTTCGTGGGGTGATTTTAGACTTAGAAACGCATCCGAATTGTAATTTGGAGGTCTGTAGTTGAATTAGTCTTGAAATGGCGAAGGTTGGATTTTTGAGAAGTTTGACCGGAAAGGGAATTTTTGATATCGAGGTCGAATTCCGATTCCGGAAGTTGGAGTATGTCCGTAATGGCAAAGATAGTTGTGTGCATAATTTGAGGCCAGTCGAAGTTTATTTGATATGGTTTGGATGCTAGGTTGCGATTCTAGATGTTCTTGAAGTTTAAGTTTGATCTTCATGCGTTTTGGCGTCCGATTCGTGGTTTTAGAAGTTATTTTGATGATTTGATACCCCGAGCGAGTCCGTGTTAGGTTATAGATCTTGTATGTGTGTTTAGACGGGGTCCTGGGGGTCTCGGGTGTGTTTCAGATGGGCTACGGGCCATTTCCTTCTATTTTTGGACTGCCAATATCTGTTATCTGGTTTTCTCCTTCGCGTTCGCGACTACTCCTCTGCGTTCGCGATGAGTAATCTTGGAGGAGGAAATATTTGTTCATCGCGTTCGCATGAATACACTCTCGATCGCGAAAGTCATTTTCCTCCTTCCTCGCGTTCGCATACTCTCTTCCACATTCGCGTAGTGAAAAACAGACCCTGGGCACTAGTGACCGTTCCCTCTATGCGTTCGAATTCTTCTGTCCGCGAACGCGTACTTATGCTTTTCCCTCTTTCGCATTCGCATGCCTATCCTCGTGTTCACGTAGGCCACGGGTGAACCGTCATGGTTTTCCTTCTCCATGTTCGCGAGCTTGGCGTCGCGTTCTCGATGACCAAACGGAACAACCTTAATTTTCTTCTTCACGAATACGACCGCATCTCCGCTTTCGCGAATCATAAAAACCTCGGCAGGCAGAATATAATCCCAAATCGAGGGTTAAACCATTTTTATCACATTTTGACTTATAGAGATCAGTTTTGAGCGATTTTTTGCAGGGTTTTCAAGCAAATCAATTGGGTAAGTGTTCTTCACCTAGAATTTATTATATTCCTTAATTTTATCTTTATTTTTATCATTTGAATTGTGTTTTGAGTTGAGGAAAATGGTGGTTTTTGAAGAATGTTTTCAAAATGTAAATTGATTATTTGAAGGTGAATTGGTTTCGGAACTTGATAATTTTTGTATGGTTGAACTCGTATCGGTGTGGGTGTTTGGATTTTGTAAATTTTATCGGCTTCCGAGGTGCGGGCCTAGGGAGTTGACTTTTGTTGACTTTTTAGAAATTGAATAAAACTAAAAGCCTTATTAATTGAAATTTGTTTCCTCTTGCGTTGTGTGATGTATTCAAGTCGTCTTTGGCTAGATTGAGATGAGTGGAGAGAGATTTGTAAAGGAAATGCGAAAATTGAGTGTGGAGTTAGCCGAATTGAGCTAAGTGTTTTTCCTAGCTTTGTTGATGGAGTTTTTCCTCCTATTTTTCATTGCTTTCTACATGCGAGGATGATACATATGTGAGGTGACGAGCGTATATGTATATTCCAGGGTCAATCATGCTCGGGGGGTATATTATGTTATAATTGTGACTTGTAGAATTACATAACCTACTTGCTTCATGCCTCACTTGTTCTAGATATTAAGAACGTAGTGTTAAATGTTAGAGTCAAGACTTAACTTAATATAACCTAATCAATTTGATGGAAATTCTTAGTATATATTGATGTGTCTATTTCGGTCATCTCTATGCATAATCATTAATAAGTTGTTGGCCGATATTTTGAGATGCTAGATTCCATACTTGTGTTGTTGATAAATTGTGGGATTTGTGGAAGTACTTGAATTTTATGGTCCTTGAGGGTTTATTGAGACATTGTTGGCTTGGGAAGCAGCGATTGAGAATTTGTTTGGAATGTTCGTTTGAACACTCTCCTCGATGTTATTTATTCTCCTTGCCTTGCCATTTTATTGATATTCATATTTTTGTGAGGAAGAGAGTAAGGAACGAAGGGTGATGCCGTGCCATTGTTTATACTCATTATCATGTGAGGAAGAGTGTAAAGCACGAAGGGTGATGGATTCCCATATTATTGAGTGTAAAGAAACGAAGGGTGATGTCGTGCCATGTCATTTGTGAGTAAAAGCACGAAGGGTGATGTCGTGCCATATTATTGAGAATAAAAGCACAAAGGGTGATTCCGCCGTATATTATTGAGAGTAAAAGCACGAAGGGTGATGTCGTGCCATGCCATTTATGAGTAAAAGCATGAAGGGTGATGTCGTGCCATTGCATTTGTACTTTTATACTTTTGCATCTTTGCGAGTTCATGGCACGATGGGTGTTTCCGTGAAAGTAAGGACGAGGGACATGCATTATGTTATGATATTATTTTCTTGCATATATCTTCATGACTTACCTTGAATTGTTATTGTCGTACTTATAGTTCTTATGTGACTTGTTGTCACTGTTCTGTCCTTATTCCTTATCTCAATCGTTGTTGTGTTGCCTATGCATTCTACTTGTTTAATTTGTAAACATCATGCCTACTTTACGTTGTTATGATTGCGCCCATGTCATACCTGTTTCGTTGCACTTAGGTATTCATGCCTCTATTTGTTGTATTATAAAGTACATATACCTCTCTCCCTTCTCTTATTTGTTATATCCATCTTCACGCCTCCATCATGCTAGTTAGTTGAAATTATAACCCTTTTCCTAATTGTAGTCATTACCTGTATGCTCTCTGCTTAGTCTGTTACTGATGTTCTTCTGTACATTCAAGTTTAGTATTACTGTTTGCGTATTTCCTTCCTTGTCATTTATATTATCGGTATTTCTATCATTTGGTTGGTACTGGTTTGCGCATATATGGTGAGGATGAGATAAATGCACGAAGGGTGTTTTCGTGTCGTTAGATTTGATGTCTTGAGTACTTCTTTAACACTATGAAAGTTTTGAGGTGATTGTTTTGGTTCATGGGCTTTCGTGCTAAGGAAAGGGCTGATTAAGATGCTGGAAACTGTTGAATTGTGATTCTTTCTCGTACTCCTTTATTGTTTTGTACAGTCGCACTGTGTACTCTATTCTATTATTGTGTCGTATAGTTCTATTTCTAGTTTACATTATAGTGTTTGTTAATGAGAATCTTTTAACTAAAATCCCTGTCACTACTTCGACGAGGTTAGTCAAGATACTTAGCAGTACATGGGGTCGGTTGTACTGATACTGCACTTTTGCACACTCCGTGCAGACTATTGGAGCGGAGCTGCTGAAGATGTCGGGAGCTGACACTGAAGATGTTCGAGTGTTCTGGATAGAAACTGCCACTTGTCCTTGGTAGTTTTAGACATTTTTTAATATGGTCATGTAGTTTTCAAGCAGATCGTGTGATTATTTATATTTGCTTTGTAAATTTTATATCCTAGAAGTTCATGATTCGTACTACCAGTTCTTGGGTAAATTTGTAAAAGTTCAGATAAATCCTAATTTAATTTCCTATAAGATCATTTTGTTTGTACCTTTCTGTAAATTTGCTTACCTAGCGGGTCAAGTTAGGTGCCATCATGACTTGTGATTTTTGGGTCGTGACAAATGAATCAGGGCCTGGCCCTGTAATCATGAAAGTTCTCGAACAGCTCACCTAAAGGATCTAGTCGGGAGAAAAGAGGATCGAAGATAATGACAAAAAGGTGGAGACATAAAACTATCGAGTCGATCAAATACCAGGGGCGCCTTCGATTTTAAAGGGTTTGGATAAGGTTCGTGCAAAAGCCTTTTCCCCCGAGCGAGGCCCCGAATCCTATTCCAAAGAAGTTCCGCATGCCGGAAACATCTAAATACAACGGGACCACCGATCCTAATGAACATATCACTACATACACATGCGGTATAAAGGGAAACGACTTAGAGGACAATGACATCGAGTCTGTTTTGCTGCAAATATTTGGGGGAACTTTCTCTAAGGGAACAATGATTTGGTATCACAACTTGCCCCCGAACTCTATCGATTCATTCGCCACAATGGTTGATTCATTTGTGAAGGCACACGCTGGTGCTATAAAGGTTTCAACGAGGAAATCGGACGTCTTCAAGATTAAATAAAAGGACAACGAAATGTTGAGGGAGTTTATGTCCCAATTTCAAATGGAACGAATGGAATTACCACCAGTCTCCGATGATTGGTCCCTTCAATCTTTCACTCAGTGGTTAAACGAGCGGAGATCGATAGCATCACGCCAATTGAAGGAAAACCTGATTTAGTATCCCGACGTAACTTGGGCGGACGTGGACAAACGATATCAGTCAAAGATTAGGGTCTAGGACGACCAGTTGGGAGCCCTCTCGGGTTCAGTTTCTCCGAACAAATTGGCAGTGAAAGACTCGAGGGATACCGATAGGGAGTCGAGGTCGAACAGGGAACGGTATTAGCCATATGTTACAAAGCGAAGGAATAATGGGTCGGGACGCAATTCATCTCGGAATGATCGAAGAACCGATTGAGGGCAAACCCTCGGGGACTCATGAGTAAAAATGGATGTGATAAGCACACTGGACCCGCTGAAGCACCTTGATTATCAGAGTACAACTTCAGCGTTGATGCCTCGGGTATCATTTCATCCATTGGAAGGATTAAAGACACTAGGTGGCCCAGACCTATACAAACCGACCCTTCTCAAAGGAATCCTAACTTAATGTGTAAATATCATGGTACACATAGCTATAGGACCGAGGACTACAGACAGTTGAGAGAAGAGGTATCTCGATTATTCAACGAAGGTCACCTTCGAGAATTCCTCAATGACATGGCAAAAAATCACTTCAGAGAACGAGACGCCAATAGAAAGAATGAGCAAGAAGGACCTCAGCAAATCATCCACATGATCATTGGTGGGGCGACATCCCACAGGAACCTGTTCTCAAATGCACAAAAGTGTCGATAACAAGAGAAAAGAGGACTCGAGACTACATGCTAGAAGGCACCCTTACATTCAACGACGAGGACACAGAAGGCCTCTTCCAGCCGCACAACAACGCCCTGGTAATTTCTATTTTACTAAATAATATTCAAGTTAAACGTGTTCTTGTGGATCCAGGTAGCTCGACAAACATAACCAGGTCGAGGTTCGTAGAGCATCTCGGACTACTAGATCAAATTGTACCTGCATCTCGAGTTCTAAACGGCTTCAACATGGCTAGTGAAATAACAAAGGGAGAGATAATCATACTAGTGAACATAGCCGGGACCATACAGGACATAAAATTTCATGTCATCAAAGGTGAAATGAGGTACAATGCATTGCTCGGAAGGCCGTGGATCCATAACATGAGGGCGGTACCATCGACCCTTCACCAATTGATGAAGTTTACAACAAAAGATGGTGTGAAAACAGTTTATGGGGAGAAACATGCAGCAAAGGAGGTGTTTGCAGTTTATGATTTGACACAGGCACCTCCAACTTTGGAGAAATCGAACATCAAAGACAGGAAGATAGCTAAAGAGCAATCACCGTCCCCAGCCTCGATCGAGTCCGAGGAACAGGTAATCGAGGACAAGGAAGAGGATTTCCTTACCCCTCGAGATTTCATCGTTCCCCAGGAATCAAATGCAATAAAGTCAACGGTCGAGGAGCTGGCGAAGGTGATAATTATCGATCTTCTGCCCGAGCAGAAGGTATACTAGGGAACGGGACCAACCCCTAAACTCAGGAAAAAAAACTCATTCAATTCCTTAATAACATAGATTGTTTTGCTTGGTCCCATTTAGACATGACAGGGATCCTACCGGAGATAGCAACATATCGGCTAAGTCTCGACCCCAGGTTTAAACCGGTGAAGCAAAAGAGAAAGGCCATAGTCCGAGGTAAAACACACATTCATAAAGGACGAGGTAACTAAACTTCTCAAAATAGGGTCCATTAGGGAAGTTAAATACCCTAAATGGTTCGCCAATGTGGTCGTAGTTCCTAAAAAACAAAAACAAACTTAGAATGTGCGTAGATTACAAGGATTTGAACAAAGCATTCCCTAAAGACTCTTTTCCGTTGCCTAACATCGATCCTATGATCGATGCCACGGCCGGCCACGAGATCCTTAACTTTCTTGATGCCTACTCCGGGTACAATCAAATTCAAATGAACCCGGGGGACCAGGAAAAGACCTCATTTATCACCAAGTATAGAACATATTGTTTCAATGTAATGCCCTTTGGGCTAAAGAATGCGGGGGATACATACCAACGCCTAGTTAATATAATGTTCGAGCAACAGATAGGTAAATAAAAGGAAGTTTACATTGACGACATGCTAGTTAAGTCCCTACGCGAGAGAACCATTTGAATCATTTGCAGGCAACGTTCGAGGTTATGCAAAAATACAACATGAAACTCAACCCCGAGAAATGCACTTTCGGAGTCAGCTCGGGAAGGTTCCCGGGTTTCATGGTGCCAAACAGGGGGATCGAGATCAACCCCGACAAAATTAAATCCATCAAAGTGAACATTATCGTGGACAGCGTGAAAGTCGTGCAACAGTTAACCATACAGATAGTTGCTTTCGGACGATTTATCTTGAGGTCGTCAGATCGGAATGATTTTGCATGACTCCGGAATGTCAGCAAGCGTTGGAGGAATTAAAGCGATACCTATCGAGCCCACCCCCACTTCACACTCCGAAGGCAGATGAAAAACTATCATTATACTTGGATGTGTCCGGGGTGGAGGTAAGTGGCGTGCTAGTCCGAGAAGAGCAAGGTACATAATTTCGTGTTTAATATGTAAGTCTAACCTTAAGAGATGCTGAAACCAAGTATCCGCACTTAGAGAAGTTAGAACTTGCATTAATAAGTGCATCTAGAAAATTGAAGCCATATTTCCAATGTCACCCTATATGTGTGTTAACTACTTATCCACTTCGAAATGTTTTGCACAAGCTCGAGTTATCAGGCCGATTGGCCAAATGGGCCATCGAACCCGGTGGGTACGATATTGAATATCAACCCCGAACGGCTATCAAGTCTCAAATTCTAGCAGACTTCGTGGCTGATTTTACACCTACCCTCATACCCGAAGTAAAAAAGGAACCTCTACTAAAGTCGGTTACATCATGAGGGATATGGACCCTCTTCACAGACGGTGCCTCGAACGTGAAAGGGTCCGAGCTCAGTATTGTTTTGAGACGACCTACTAGTAGCACTATTAGATAATCTATCAATACTTCTAGGTTAACTAACAACGAGGCTAAGCACGAGGCCATGATTGCAAGTCTTGACTAAGACAAAAGCCTGAGAGTAGAGGTCATCGAGGCCAAGTCTGACTCTCTATTAGTAGTGAACCAAGTGAACAAAAGCTTCAAGGTTCGAGAATATAGAATGCAAAGGTATTTGGACAAGTTACAGGTGACATTAAACCGCTTCAAGGAGTGGATGTTGGACTATATACCTCGGGAGCAAAATAGTGAGGCCGACGCACTTGCGAATTTGGGTTCATCAGTCGAAGAAGATGATGTTGTCCCGGGACTGTTGTGTAGTTGTCGACATCTGTGGTCGAGGAAGGTCATACTGAGATAAAATCTATAAGTTTGACTTGGGATTGGACGAATAAATATGTTGAGTATTTGAAGCACGAAAATCTCCCTTCGGACCCTAAAGAGTCGAGGGCCTTACGAGTTAAAGCAACCCAATTCACACTAGATAAAAATGGAACGTTGTACAGGAGGACCTTCAATGGACCATTGGCGGTATGTTTAGAACCGAGGGACATCGACTATGTCTTACGAGAAATTCACAAAGGCACTTGTGGGAATCACTCTGGCATTGACCCTTTGATTCACAAAAATATTAGAGTTGGGTATTGCTGGGATAGCATGGAGAAAGGCACTAATGAGTTTGTTCGAAAATGCGACAAATGACAAAGGTTTGCACCGATGATCCATCAGCCTGGTGAACAACTCCATTCAGTCCTATCCCGTGGCCATTCATGAAATGAGGGATGGACATCGTCGTCCCCCTGCCAACGGCACTAGGTAAAGCTCAATTCATTTTGTTTATAACTGACTACATTTTCAAGTGGGTGGAAGCGCAGGCCTTCGAGAAAGTAAGAGAAAAAGAAGTCATAGATTTCATATGGGATCACATCGTGTGTCGGTTCAGGATACCCACTGAAATCGTATGCGACAACAGAAGCAATTCATCGGCAGCAAGGTAACAAACTTTCTCGAAGAAAACAAAATATAGAGGATCTTATCGATGCCATATCACCCAAGCACAAACGGCCAGGCCGAGTCCACAAACAAGACTATTATTCAAAACTTGAAGAAAAGGTTGAGTGACGCTAAGGGGAAATGGAGAGAGGTTTTACCCGAGGTCCTTTGGGCATATCGAACGACATCAAAGTCCAGCACGGGAGAAACTCTGTTCTCTTTGGTGTTTGGTTCCGAAGCGTTAATTCTAGTTGAGGTCAGGGAACCCAGCATTACGTTTCAGCATGCAAAGAGGAATCAAATCACGAGGCTATGAACACCAGCCTCGAACTACTTGATGAAATATGAGAAGTTGCACTTGTTCGAATGGCCGCACAAAAGCAGCAGATCGAGAGGTATTATAATAAGAGAGCCAACCTTCGTCACTTAGGAGTCGGGGACTTAGTCCTAAGGAAAGTCACCATCAATACTCGAGACCTGAATGAAGGGAAATTAGGCCCAAATTGGGAAAGACCATATCAAGTCATCGGAGTCGTTGGAAAGGGATCTTACAAACTTAGCACGGTGGAAGGCGAACAATTGCCAAACAATTGGAATATATCACTGCTTAAACGATATTATTGCTAAGGTATGATCTTCTCATTTTTCCATTTGTATTCGAGACTAACTCATTGCAGGTGTTCGAGCGAAGATGTCGAGACACCCTTCTACGTGAAGACTTAGGTTATAAAGCATGTGTTACACTCTTTTTTCCTTAGATCGGGTTTTATCCCAAATGGGTTTTTCCGTTGAGGTTTTTAATGAGGCAACAACTATGTGCTACCTAAGGGGAATTCAATAGTATCCAAGGCTTCTTTTCAATCAATCTTGAATACTGGGGGGAATCACCCTCAGGGACTAACATTTTGAGGAAATACTTCACGCCTAAGAGGGTCTCGATAGGAAAACTTTGTAATGGGCCAAACGGTCAGATGAACCGTGTCCATATAGAATAACCGAGCCCCGATGGCAAAACATGTACGCATGTATGAATTATTTAAAGAAGCATACTTTATATATTAAACATTTTGTGTCTTGAAGAAATTTGCTACTATACGAGCTTCACACTTATGATTCTATATGAGAAAAGGCTCAAAGGACAACACACAAACACACCTCGGCTACTCGGGGACTGTCATCAACAGTCAATACATCCGAGTTATATAAACTCAAGCTCGTAAGACCTCAAAGAGGCCTCCCTCGACGAAAAGGCCAAGGTTATCACACTCGAGGACTAACATTTCCAAATGCAATCGGGAAACATGTCCAAGAGACATGCCCGAAGGCTACGGCCATATTAAAGACTACAATCAAATGAAAAGTCTATGGCAGAAATAATGCGGCTCGGAGACGTCCCACTTCCACTATGAACTAAAGTCCTTCAAATATTTTGAAAGAGCAGTTAAATAAAGGCTACCATCGGCAAAATTATCAAAGGGCTTCGATAAAATCAGCCCTCGAGAAAACCTCAAGAGGTATCAAGATTACTTACACACAAACTTGTGCTAAGGCATTAGAAACAAAAGGGATTTCGATTAACACTTAACCCTCGAAAAGACCCAATGGGTAAAAGATGCGTGCCAAGGCACAAACATAAAACAATTTCACTAAGTCATTTTAGCGGAAAAGGGGAAATAATAGCCATCTCGTAGAGGCCATAATGGCCCGACTTAAAAGAGCCTAAGGGCCGATACACTAAGGGTTCGAGACTCTATTCTCACCCCATATGAACCCAAGGGTTCGATTACCCCGAGCCCAAATAAAAATTTTGATTAAGGCTCGAGGACCTGTTATTCAATACAAAAGGTATATGCCCCGAAGGTTAGAACCTTATTTGAACCCAATCACGACAACTTCAAATGAACCATCTGATACAGAGTCTCGAATACACCATTCGAAGATGAAATTATTGCAAAAAGTTGTAAAGCAAGAAATATTGAGAAGATGCTGAAAGAAACTTCTTTTTTATATATTTAGAAAGTGGCATGTACAAGAGTTCAGCAAAAGAGAAAATACAAAGGGGAAAAGAAAAATTCCTATCTACACCTCGGGAGCAGCTCCTCCTTCGGGAACAGCTTCTCCCTCGGGGGCAGCTTCTTCATCGGGAGTGGGTTCTGCCTCAGACCCCTCTTCATTATCGGACCCGCCTGATTGACTTCACCATCATCATCATCATCGGAGGAGATAAGAAATCTGGCATCGGCTTCATCTGCCTTTTCTTGGGCGATCTCCTTAGTGAGGTCGAAACCTCTAACGTGAATCTCCTCAAGGGTCTCTCTCTGAGATTGGCACCTCAGCTCCGTTTGAGCGGCCTCGGTGTCCCTCAAATACACGACAACGGTTTTATTAGCCTTGATTTGAGTCTTCTTAACCTCGGCCTTGGCTTCAGCAACCTCGGCTTCGATCTTGGAAAGTTTAGCCTCGAGCTCAGCGATTCTTTTGGCCTGGGCCGAACTGCTCTCTTTTACACTCCTGAACTAAGTCTCGGTCACTGCCAAATGGTCATTGCAGCTCCTTCCGCGCAGCAAGGAGGTCCATCTTTTCTTTCCATTGGTTGCACTCAGCATAGACCCGCTCAAACTTGCCTCGAAGCTGCCACATCATCTCCACCTTTTGCTGCAGTTGAGACATCGGAATATTAGCTTTCACAGTTGAGATGAGAAGGCCATACTCTTTCAAAACATAGTTACTTGCTTGTTCAGCTCGACCTCATATTCTCGAGCCTTGGTTAACTATGCCCGAAGATCTTTAAGCTCCTCCTCCTTTTTATTACAAAGGTGCCTCAGGGCTTTCCCTTCACCCAAGGATCTATTCAGCTCAGCCTCACACTGGCTCAGCTCAGCCTTAAACTTGGAAAATCCTACAAAGAAAAAGAAGTTCTCAGTTAAAGTAAAGCGGGAAAAAGAAAATTGCAACATTAAAATTAATACTTACCTTGGAAAAGATACGTTGGGCATCTTCGAAGGTAGAGGATGCATCAAAGAGGTCGGCATCATCAACCCCAATGAAGTAATCCAAGAAAGGATCTTCCTCCCCGGGGAATCTACTCAAGTCTGGCATTTTCAGAGCTCGGGCATCTCTTATGGCGTCCTCGGAGTAAGTCGGTAATGATGGGGAGTGACCTATTGTCATGGCCTCAGGGAGGTCCCTCGAGGCGCTCTGTTCGATCATTGGGGCTTCGGAACTTCCCCCCTTTGGTGTGTTTGTTGAAGGCCCGGGAACGACCTCGACCTTAGGAGATTCGGAGGCCCTACCCTCATTTTTCTGCAAGGTCTCCTCAGCGCAACAGAAGATCTTAGGCTAGGAGGGTTTCGCAGCCTCGGCCGGATTTTTGGTTCGAGTCACCAGAGCCGAATCCTCGACCTCATCATTTTCATCATCCATGAACTGGTGGACTGAGTCTATGTACACATGAATGACGTTTTTTCCGTGTCTCCGAGCAGGCCTTACTTTATTTTGAGAGTCTTCGGGCTTCGAAGCCCTTTTCCTCTTATTGTCCTTATTTGACTTTGGATTCGGGGACTCCACCTTCTCCCCGGGAGGGGCCGGCCTCATCTCGGAAAAATCTCCAATGCCTGCATAAACAAAAACTAAGAATTAGAAGGGAAATGTTTCTGATAAGTAGGAAAGTACTAGGATTTTACCATGGTGTTTGGCTTCCCATCGGCCCTTCGACAAATAACATCATTTGTGTTTGTCATACAAGGAGGTCACGACCAGTTTTCGGACCCAGTCTTAAAGGTCAGGGATCGCATGGGACATCCAAGGGACAACAGCAAACAAAGGTAAGAACGTCATGCAATGTATAGTCAAAGTAAAGAAAATTACCGAGGAAACAAGCTCCACTTACGGTCGAAGTTCCACTTTTTGGGGAACGACATTTGTCCCTCGGGGATGATATCGTTGGTCCTCACTCGAATGAACCAGCTCATCCAGCCTCAATCTTTATCTTCATCATTTCTGGCAAAGAATGATTTGGTCGACCAGCGATGGAGTTTGATAAACCCTCGGAAACGCTGAGGCCGGTACAAGCGGATGAGGTGGCTAATGGTGAACTCGAGCCCCTCGGCCTTGCTAGAGAATAAGCAAAGCACAATCACTATTCGCCATAAATATGGATGAATTTGACCAAGGTTTACCTGGTATCTTTTGCAAAAGTCAATCACGATTGGATCGAGAGGGCCCAGCGTGAAGGGGTAAGTGTACACACTTAAAAACCCCTCCACGTAGGTGGTTATGCTCTCCACGCGAGTAGGGATTTGTACCACGACAACTTCCCCCCAGCCACAGTTCTTTTTCATGCCATAGAGGTGATCCTCCATTATCGAACAGATGTACCTCGAAGCATCCTCACATTGACCGGGAACATCGGGTGGATTCTCGTCGGTGAAGTCTTTCTGTAAGGTACAACCACCGGGAACGATCTCGTGGAGGGCCAGCGCCTTACCGCCAGCCGGAGGGGAAGAAGATTAGGAAGTTCCCTCTTTTTGAGGAAAAGGTTTAGAGGTTATAGCCATTGATTCCGTTTGAGAGAAGCGAAAGGAAATAAGATTTGACAACTTTTAGCGTTAAAAGGGCGGAAGAGCTGGTGGTGGAAGAGAAGGAGATAGAGAGAAGAAGAGATCAGAGGAGTTGCAAAGTGGAGGTAAAAGTTGTTAATGAGGCAAGTACCCCTGTATTTATAGAAGAGCGGCAATGTTGCGACGGCGTTAGTGGCCGACCGCCACTAACACGCATTTAATGTTTTGGGGAAGCGTACCGATGGGACATTTTAGTTACCTCGAATGCTTATGTCACGAGGATGATGTCATTATCTGGGACTTCAAAAATTCGATACTCAAATTGTTTATTATCATTTTATTCTAAGAAATGTGGACTATCTGTATATGGTCGAAATCAGGTAAGCCCAATTTCATGAGGTTGAGGAGTCACTCCTAGCCCGATTTCAAAATGGGCCAAGCAAGCTCAAACCTGATAACAAAGTGTGAGGCTCGAGGATAAAAGTGCACCATATCGGGGCCGAGTACGACCTACCTCAACATAATGTTGTTGTGGGTTAGTAACAGAATGGGCAAGATTCCCGCGATGGCACAAAGATCAAGGCATCAATTTCGGAGCAAATTTGTACGAATTTGTACTAGGCGGTTAGACAGCTGTACAAATTATATTCCTTTCTAAAAATGGAAATGTACCTTATTTAGGACTCCCCTATCATATAAAGGGGAGCCCATTCTGTATACGGGAAAAATCAGAGAGCCAGATTTCGAAGTCTCAATTATGTCCCGAGCCCGAGCTCGGACGGCTCGAAAGAAGGCTCAAACCCGATCTAAAAATGCACACCTCGAGAGAGCAAATCGAAGGCCCGACACGACCTACCCTGAGGCAGTATCATTTCGATGACACTAAATAAAGAGCGGGAATTTCTCAAGGACATATAGGTCAAGGCATAAATTTCAGGATTGGTTCATACGAATCTGTACTAGGCGGTTATACAACTGTACCAATAGGACTTTTTACTGTAAATAGAAAAATGTCTTATTTTGGGATTTCCCCTCCTATATAAAGGGGACCCCAATCATTTGTAAATATCATCTTATCCTGCCAATAGAACATTCCATACTACTTTTCTCGTTTATTGTGCTCAAAATTATTCTTCGGCTTTATTGTTCGTACTTTACTACTCTTAGCTCACCTCGAGGCCCCCGAGAATATCGAGCTCGAGGTCCCCGTTGCTCTAGAAACACTGGTTTGGTTCATCATATCTTCTCACTTACACTTAGTTTCTTGTTTATTTACTAGTATTGGAATAAATCACATATTTTTAGAACCACAAATTAAATATAATTGGTACTACTATTTTCGATGTAAACATTCTGGCGCCCACCGTGGGGCTAAAGATAATAGTGATTATTTTAGTGCTAGTTTTCTGATAACACATGTTATTCTTCACACTTTTTCTTGTCAAAGATACTTTGATTTCAGGCTTAAAAAATGTCTAACACTGCAAACGCACCTGAGCATGGAAACAACGACCTTGGATTCCATGGAGAGAATAGTGCAATAGCTTCAGGGACCGGTGTGCCACCGCTTAACCCTGAGGTAGCACCATCCCCTAACCCAATCGACGTTGGTTCACACATTGCTCGGAACGACTTGGGCACTGATGTTGAAGGAAGCGTATGCGGAGGGGACTATCCCGACGCCCAAAGGACTCAGGCTTAAGAAGCAAGAGAAGTCTGTCTACAAGTAAGTTTTGAAATGTTGCAAGCACAACAGGTCACCATTGCTCAGTTTAAGAGTCAGCAAAATACTCTGAGCATAGTAGGACTGGAAATAGCTCATCGACTAAGCCAACTCACGAGAGATCAAGCAATAATGGGTCGGGAACTGACCCCACCATCATCATGATGTTCGAGGAACTCACTAAGAGTATCGAGTCAGGGGAAAAGAAAATAGAGGACAACGATAAGAAGGTGGAAACCTAAAATTCGAGGGTCGATCAGATTATGGGAGCACCTCCGGTTTTGAAAGGGCTTGACTCAAAGAAGTTTGTACAAAAACCATTTCCCCCGAATAAGGCCCTGAAGCCCATTCAGAATAAGTTTCGGATGCCAGACATCCCGAAATACAATGGGACCACCAACCCCAATGAGCACATCACAACATATACTTGTGGTATAAAGGGGAATGATTTGAAGGATGACGAGATCGAGTCTGTTCTATTGAAGAAATTTGGGGAGAGTTTATCTAAGAGGGCCATAATGTGGTACCATAACCTGCCCCCAAACGTTATCGATTCATTTGCCATGTTGGAAGATTCATTTGTAAAGGCACATGTTGGTTCCATAAAGGTTGCAACAAGGAAGTCAGGTGTATTCAAAATCAAGCAAAGGGATAACGAGATGTTGAGAGAGTTCGTCTCCTATTTCCAGTTGGAGAGAATGGAGTTACCACCAGTCTCTGATGACTGGGCCATACAAGCCTTCACTCAGGGGCTAAATGAACAGAGTTCGATAGCTTCAAGGAAGTTAAAGTAGAACTTGATCGAGTACCCCACCGTGACTTGGGAGGACGTGCATAACATCTACCAGTCAAAAATTAGGGTCGAGGACGACCAGTTGGGAGCCCCCTCAGGTTCAGTATATCCAAGAAGGCTACTAGGAAAGGAGTTGAGAGATGCAGACAGAGAGCCAAGGCGAACAAGGATAGATATTAGCCTTACATCGAGGACCGAAGGAGCAATCCGAAGCGCAACATACCTCGAAATGATCAAAGAGCGGATCGAGGGCAGAATTCCCAGGGATTCATGAGTAAGACCCAGTTCGATAGGCACTCGGGGCCAGTGGAGGCACCCAGATTATCAGAACACCACTTCAGTGTTGATGCTTCAGGCATCGTCTCAGCCATTGGCAAAATTAGAGATACCAGATGGCCCAAGCCCATACAGATAGATCCTTCTCAGAGGGACCCTAACCCAATGTGCAAGTATCATGGTACTCATATTCATAGGACCGAGGAGTGCAGGCAGCTTAGAGAGGAGGTAGCCTGATTATTCAACGAGGGGCACCTTCGGGAATTTCTCAGAGATCGGGACAAAAACCATTTTCTAGAAAGAGACACAAACAGGAAGAATGAACCGGAAGAGCCCCAACATGTCATTCACATGATCATAGGCAGAGTCGACATCCCACAAAGACCTATATTCAAACGTACCAAAGTATCTATCACCAGGGAGAAGCGGTCTCGGGACTACATACCGGAAGACACTCTCACATTCAGCGAGGAAGACATCGAGGCCTTATCTCAGCCTCACAACGATGCACTGGTAATTTCTATCCTTTTAAATAAAGTTCAAGTTAAACGTGGTCTCGTGGATCCGGGTAGCTCAGCAAATATAATCAGATCAAAAGTCATGGAGCAACTCGGGCTGCTCGACCAAATCATATCAGTATCTCGAGTCTTGAATGGCTTCAACATGGCAAGTGAATTAATGAAAGGGGAAATCATCCTCCCCGTCAACGTAGTCGGAACCCTACAGGACACCAAGTTTTCATGTCATTGAAGGTGACATGAGGTATAATTCCCTACTTGGAAGGCCATGGATCCACAGCATGAGGGCAGTGCCATCAACCCTTCACCAAATGATGAAGTTCCCCACAAATGATGTCATGAAAAAAATATATGGAGATCATCATGCAGCGAAGGAGATGTTTGCAGTACACGACTCGGAACCAGAACCGACTCCTTCCACATTGGAAAAATCGAAGGGCAAGCAGATAGCCAAATATCAATCACATCCCATATCCTCGGCTGAGCCAGAGGAACGTGTCATCGAGGACCAGGAGGTCGAGGATGAAGAAGAAGATTTCCTTACCCCTCAATCCTTCGTCGCCCCCGAAGAGGCAGATGCGACAAAGTCCACGATCGAGGAGCTCGAGCAGGTTGTATTGATCAAGCACTTGCCTGAACAAAAGGTATACCTGGGAATGGGATTAACTCCCGAACTCAGGGAAAAATGCATTCAATTCCTTATCGATAACGTTGAATGCTTTGCTTGGTCCCACTTAGATATGACATGGATCCCAACGGAGATAACCACCTATCGACTAAGTGTCAACCCCAGATTTAAACCGGTGAAGCAAAAAAGGAGGCCTCAGTCCGAGGTAAAACACACATTCATCAAAGACGAGGTAATAAAACTTCTCAAGATAGGATCCATCATGGAAGTAAAATATCCGGAGTGGCTAGCTAACGTAGTGTTAGTCCCTAAAAAGGGAAACAAACTTAGAATGTGTGTAGACTACAAAGATTTGAATAAAGCATGCCCTAAAGATTCCTTCCCACTGCCAAACATCGACCGTTTGATCAATTCTACGGCTGGCCATGAGATCCTTACTTTTTTTATGCCTACTCCAGGTACAATCAAATTCGAATGAACCCGGAGGACCAGGAAAAGACTTCGTTTATCATGAAGTATGGTACATATTACTATAATGTAATGCCCTTCGGGCTAAAAAAATGCAGGAGCTACATATCAACCCTTAGTTAATAAAATGTTTGAGCATCAAATAGGCAAATCTATGGAAGTTTATATTTATGAAATGCTAGTTAAGTTCATGCGCGCAGAGGAGCATTTGACTCATTTGCAGGCAATATTCGATATCTTAAGAAAGTACAACATGAAACTCAACCCCGAGAAATGTGCTTTTGGAGTTGGCTCGGGCAAGTTTCTAGGGTTCATGGTATCGAACAAGGGGATTGAGATCAACCCCGATAAAATCAAATCCATCGAGGAAATCACCATCGTAAATAATGTGAAAGCCATGCAGCGGCTAACCGGACAGCTTCCCTTGGCCGATTTATCTCTAGGTCATCAGATTGGAGTCATCATTTCTTTTCTCTACTCCGGAAGAAGAACAACTTCACATGGACTTCGGAGTGTCAACAAGCTTTAGAAGAATTAAAATGGCATCTCTCGAGCCCACCCTTGCTTCATACTCCGAAGGAGGATGAAAAACTTTACTTGTACTTAGTCGTGTCTGAGGTAGCGGTAAGTGGCGTGTTGGTTCAAGAAGAACAAGGTACGCAATTTCCTATTTATTATATAAGTCGGACCCTAGGAGACCCTGAAACCAGGTACCCGCATTTAGAAAAGCTAGCTCTTGCATTAGTAAGTGCATCTAGAAAGTTAAAACCATATTCCAATGTCATTCTATATGTGTATTAACAATATATCCACTGCGAAATATCTTGCATAAGCCCAAATTATGGGGTCGATTGGCTAAATAAGCCATCGAGCTTGTGGGGTATGATATCGAATACCAACCCCGAACGACTATCAAGTCTCAAATCTTGGCAGACTTCGTGGTTGATTTCACGCCTGCCCTCGTACCCGAAGTAGAAAAGGAAATCTTGCTAAAAACGGGCACATCATCGGAGGTATGGACCCTCTTCACAAACGGTGCCTCGAATGTGAAAGGGTCTAGGCTCAGTATAGTTTTAAAACCACCTACGGACAGCATCATTAGACAATCTATAAAAACTTCGAAGTTAACTAACAATGAGGCCGAGTATGAGGTCATGATTGAAGGTCTCGAACTAGCCAAGAGCCTAGGAGCAGAGGTCATCGAGGCCAAATGCGACTCTCTTTTAGTGGTGAACCAAGTCAATGGGAGCTTTGAGGTTCGAGAGAATAGAAAGCAAAGATACTTGGACAAGCTCCAAGTGACATTACACCGCTTCAAAGAATGGGCACTGGTCTATGTACCTCGAGAACAGAATAGCGAGGCCGATGCATGTGCAAATCTAGGGTCATCGGTCGAAGAAGATGATATTGTCCCGGGGACTGTCGTCTAATTATTAAGGTCAGTGGTCGAAGAAGTCCATGCGGAAATCAATTCAACAAGTTTGACATGGGATTTGAGGAATAATTTCATCGAATACTTGAAGCACGGGAAGCTTCCCTCGGACCCAAAAGAGTCGAGGGCCCTACGAGCCAAAGTATCTCGATTCTCACCTGATGAAAATGGAACATTATATAGAAGGACCTTAGATGGGCCACTAGAAGTATACTTGGGTCTAGGAGACACCGATTATGTACTTCGAGAAATCCACGAAGGTACTTGTGGGAATCACTCTGGTGCCGATTCCTTGGTTCGAAAGGTGATCAGAGAAGGATATTATTGGGACAACATGGAAAAGGACACAAAGGAGTTAGTTGGAAGGTGTGATAAATGCCAAAGGTTTGCAACAATGATCCGTCAGACAAAGGAACAACTCCATTCGGTCATATCCCTATGGCTGTTCTTGAAATGGGGGATGGACATAGTTGGCCCTCTACCAACAGTGCCAGGTAAAGCAAAATTTATTTTGTTTATGACTGACTACTTCTCAAAATGGGTCGAAGCACGGTCCTTCGAGAAAATAAGAGAAAAGGAGGTCATCGACTTCATATGGGACCACATTATATGCCGGTTCCCGCCGAGATAGCATGCAACAATGGGAAGCAGTTCATCGGCAGCAAAGTAACAAAATTCCTCGAGGACCATAAAATCAAGAGGATTCTGTCAATGCCTTATCACCCAAGTGAAAATGGCCAAGCCGGGTCCACAAACAAAACTATCATTCGAAACTTGAAGAAAAGGTTGGATGATGCGAAGGGAAAATGGAGAGAAATACTACCCGAGGTGCTATGAGCATATCGGACGACATCGAAGTCGAGCACGGGGGAAACCCAGTTTTCTTTGGTGAACGGATCTGAAGCATTGATCCCAGTCGAGGTCGAGGAACCTAGCATCAGGTTTCAGCATACTACCGAGGACTCGAACAAAGAGGCCATGAACACATCCCTCGAGCTACTATGTGAAAAATGTGAAGCCGCGTTAGTTCGAATGGCTGCGCAAAAACAAAGGATCAAGAGGTACTACAGCAGAAGTATGAACCTTTGCTACTTCGGAGTCGGGGACTTAGTTCTGAGGAAAGTCACCATCAATACTCGAGACCCAAATAAAGGGAAGTTAGGCCCTAATTGGGAAGGACCGTACCGTGTCCTCGGAGTCGTGGGCAAAGGATCCTACAAACTTAGCACAATGGAAGGCGAGAAACTACTAAACAATTGGAATATATCATTTCTCAAACGCTATTATTGCTGAGGTATGACCTTCTCCCCTTTTCATTTATATTTCATACTAACTCCTTACAGGTGTTCGATTGGAGATATCAAAGCACCCTTTAAGATCGAAGACCTTGGGTTAAAAAGCATGCGTTACACTCTTTTTCCCTTGGATCTGGTTTTATCCCAAATGGGTTTTACCGGCGAGGTTTTTAATGAGGCAACACTTATATGCTACCTAAGGGAAATTCATCATGTATTCAAGGCTTCTTTTCAATCAACCTCGAATACTGGGGAATCACCCTCGAAGGTTATATCTTTGAAGAAAATAATTCAAACCAAAGAGGGACTCGATAGGAAAATTATGTAATGGGCCAATCGATCAAATGAACCGTGTTCGTGTAGAGCAGTCGAGCCCCCAACACGCAAAATATGTACGCATATATCAATCATTCAAAGAAGCACTATTATTATATTGAAACACTTTGTGCCTCAAAGAAGTCTACTATTTTCACATATATATTTGTACAATGAAACGGCTCAAGGGCCAAAACCCCAAATGCATCTGAATATTCGGGAACTTTCATCAATAGTCAATGCTTCGAGTCATTGGAGACTCGAACTCATAAGACCTTGATAAGGCATACTCGAGCTCATAAGACCTTAATGAGGCATACTCGAACTCATAATACCTCAATGAGGCATACTTGAACTTATAAGACCTCAAAAAGGCATCCCCTTGATATTAAGGCCAAGACCATCACATTCGGGGACTAAAGGCTACGGCCATATGAAAGACTACGGTCATATGAAAAGGCTATGACCGAAATAATGCGACTCGAAGACGTCTGGCTTCCGCCATAAAACTAAAGGCCTTCAAATACTTTGAAAAAACTGATTAAATCAGGCGACCCTCGGAAAAAGCAAAGGTGCTTCGATAAAATCAGCCCTCGAATAATGTGGGGGCTTCGAAAATATCAGCCTTCGGAAAAAAACCTCATGAGGTATTCGATTATCATTACATATCGACTTACAAACAAGGTTCCAATCAATAGAACCTTCAAAAAATCAAACATGAATAGCAATTTTCCTGCTAAGGCATACCAAAAATATCACTAAGTCTTTAGCCAGAAAGAAGGAAAAATTATAGCCATTTTAGAGGCCGAATTGGCCCACCCTAAAGAGCCTAAGGGCCAATCTAAAGAGCCTAAGGGCCGATATTAAAAGCCTATGGGCCTTACCTTCATTAACACGGACCCAAAGTCCCATCGTCTCGAGCTGCAAGTAAACTTAAGGGTTTACTCTACCCGAGCGGAATCAATGCTCATCCAATTACGGAAGGTTATGTCATCTAAAGCCAAGCAAACATAAAATAAAAATTGAAGGAAACTCTTTTCTTTTTTCATATATACAAAAGGTATTACAAAAGAGTCCTAAAAAAAATTACAAGAAAATAGAAAAAATCCTATCTACACCGGAGGAGAATCTCCCCTTCCCCCCGGACCTGTCACCCCCTCGGGAGTAGCTTCTTCGTCAATCTCCTCCTCTTCATCACCTGCGACATCATCATCATCGGAGGAAAGGACAAATTTTCCATTAGCCTCATCCGCCTTAGCTTACTATATCTCCTCGGAGAGATCGAAGGCCTTAGAATGGACCTCTTCGAGGGTCTCCTTCCGGGATCGACAGCCCCCCTTAACTCCATCTAAGCATCGGATCATCCTTCAAATAAATGGCCACCGTCTTGTCTGCCTTACTTTGTATTTCTATGGCTTCGGCCTGGACCTCCACAACTTCGGCCTTGGCCTTCACAAGTCCAGCCTCGAGCTCGGCTATTCTGTCGGCCTGAACCAAGTTGCTCTTTTGAGCATTCCGAAGCTGAATTTCGAGGGCCGATACTTTTTCCAGTGCATCATTTATAGCCGCAGTAAGGGTTTCCATCTTTTTCCTTTCATTTATTATACTCAGAATTGACTTAATCAACCTCACCTCGAAGACGCTCCAGCATCTCCACCTTTTGCTGCAGCTGAGACATTGAGGTATTAGCCTCCGAAGATGGGAGAGGGAGCCTTTATTTTTTCAGAACAGAGGTTACCTGCTTCTCTAGCTCGACCTCGTATTCGCGAGCTCTGGTCAACTCTGATCGAAGATTTTTTAGTTTTTCCTCCTTCTTGTCACAGAGAAGCCTGGGGGTTTTCTCCTCGTTCGAGGATCTACGCAACTCGGCCTCACAATGACGCAATTCGTTCTTAAATTTTTCAAAAGCCTACAGAAAAGAAGGATCGATTATGACGAGACAATAAAGTATGACATTGAAAAAACTGCAACACCTTTAAGAAGTTTACAATCGAGCAGAGGCGTTGGGCCTCCTCGAAGATCGAGTTCGGATCCTCTAGTTCGGCTTCATCAACCCCGACAAAGCAACCCTGGAAAGGGTCGTCTTCATTTGGGACTCCTCCTAGCTCGGGCGTCTTCAGGTTCCGAGCATACCTAATAGCATCCTCAGAGTAAGACGGAAGCGACGGGGAATGACCCGTTGTCGTGGCCTCGAGGAGATCACCCGAGGTGCTTTGTTCAGGTAGAGGAGCTTCAAAACTTGATCCTTTTGGAGTATTCCTAGAAGTTTGGGAAACACTCACTACATCGAGCGAAGCAGGGCCTTCACCCCTTCTTTCTCTCTAAGTTCCTTCTTCGTGACTCAGGACTCCGGTCTCGATGGGCTCGATAGGCTCAGTAGATTTTCTTGTTCGGTCCACCAGAGGCGAGCCCTCCACCTCGTCGCCCCGATAATCCATATATGTCACGACCCCAAATCCTAACAGGTCTTGATGGCGCCTATCGTGGAACTAGGCTAGCCAACC